>JAGDYQ010000014.1:10848489-11038489 GCA_021962125.1 Bulinus truncatus | reverse complement strand
ACATTAATTACAACGACTTAGATATTTAGAAATGTGAAATAACATAAAATATAATGATATGCAACAGTTACTGCTTGTTTATTCATGTATACACTGTATTATAAACATAAACAATACACTTTACTAATGATCTTCAGTTCAACGCTTCTTATGCACTTCAGTGCACTATTCTTCAAATTTGACACTCTCTGTCTACGATCTTGTACAACTTGAAGCAACTTCTGCATTTCAGTTACCGTTTTAGTGATTGACTTATTAAATAATAACATCAGTGCAACTGACTGCTCGGCAGCCCCGTAGCCAAGGGGGGGGACGTGCCCCCCATGCTAGGTGTGGAGTGCCCCCCTCCCCCGCTTAAAAAGAATAAAAAGAGGAAAAAATAAAGAAAAAGTAGCTAAAATGAGAAGGTACCCCCTTGCTGGGTATTGGTGCCCCCCCCCTGCTTACTTTGACCTGGCTACGGGCCTGGCACCACAGCTGAATAGATCCGCGAGCCATGTTAAATAGAAAGAATTCCAAAATAGCTCAGGTTTTGAAAAACATGTTCCTTTTTAAATAATACAAAATGAATAGCCACAAAACATGATTTTTCCATTAAACCTATAATTATCATGGCAACAGCAGCAGCCCCGTAGCCAAGGGGGAGGGGCACTGGGGGCCGTGCCCCCCGCTAGGTGTGGAGTGCCCCCCCCCCGCTTAAAAAAGGAGAAAAGAGGAAAAAATAAAGAAAAAGTAAAGATGCCCCCCCTTGCTGGGTATTGGTGCCCCCCCCTGCTGGCTTTGACCTGGTTACGGGCCTGCTGCTCGGCTGCATCATTGACGCCTTAAGGGAATCATCAATACACTTAGCCTCAACAAATGACGGCTATTGATCCCAGGATACTGGATCCACTTCATCGAAGCTGATATAAATATCGACATAACGCACTACTGATAGTGATGAGATACCTACAAAGTGATGCAGTTAGTGCAATCCTTCACTCTAAACAGTATATCACTTTCGCCATCCAGCGAGCGATATGGTAATGCCTAGCGCATGAAAGTGGTACGGTTGGTTGCTTACACTGACGCCAAATATCAACAATCAGGTTTTGATCATCCCTCTGTAAACTTCACGTGGTATGTAACTTGAGGCACTTGACAGACTGTTTACAGGTATGACACAACACTGTGTTTATGTTCCACCATAAACGGATCATCTAGTCTCGAATCTTCCAGCGGACTATTCAGCTGCTGAACAACCTTAGGCCGAAATCGTTTAAAACTTTTGAACAGTGGAATGTTAGGGCTGTTTGTGGAGCCACAGAGAAAAAACAACTCCAATGATCAGTTCATGCACATGGTGTCGGCAGGGAAAATTTAACAGCTCCTCTTGCAACAATTTACATGCCCTGTTAGTAACAGTGTTGACGGATGTTGTGTCAAAACACATACCAATAATCTCATCAGATACCTCACATAGTCTTAACAGCTGTATTGTTGCATTGGCTTGTGCATAATCAGCACGATAGGTATTTTAGCTAAACCTAAAATCTTCTCAACTTCTTACTCAGATAAACTACAACTTATCTGTCTACGTGTGACTGCAGCTTTGGATAATCTGTAGTTTCCTCCATTATCTTTCCGTCCCAGTGAATGACTATCTACTTCTAAATTGAAATTCTGATTCCAAATTTCTTCGTCTGGCATTGAACCCTCAGACAGAAGGTTCTTGTAGAGGAATCTCAATTTGAAAATCGTCGTTATCTTTACCTTCATCCTCACTTTCGCTGTTGCTTGTGGACTTGTAGTAACATTTGCTTCCTTATGTCTAATTTAGCTTTCTACTACTCATTGATTCTCTTCGACTGATTTTCTTTATGAAGATCATTCAGTTTCATTAATGCTTTCGGATATTGTCTTCTTCAGTACCCTGCGATTATAGAAAACCATCTTCATAGCATGACCAGAGGCGTCCCTAGGGAGTTGGGGGCCCGGGGGCTTGACCTTTTTGGGGGCCCCTGCAAATTTGACATACGATATCGTGACATGAGATAACGTACTTAATAAATGTATGTCTAAATTCAAATTAGTACAGTATATCAATAAAATTAACAAAAAATAATCATTAAAACTCTTTTAATGAATAATTCCATTGTTTAGTGACGAGATAATGCACAAGTGACAAATCTCTATTCACATTGCCTCACGTCGTGCTTTCTGTGCAGTAGAGGCATTCATAACATCATCTAAGTCAATGTTGTCTAGTACTTTCTCTTTTATTTCAAAATTCTCGACATCCAAGTAACGAACTTAAAGGGATACTTGTTCTTTGTGAGAAACATCTGGAGTGGAATCAAACATCAGAAAAAGGTAACAAACTTGCTTGACTTTCCCAACAATTGATTCCCTATCTTTATTGCCCATCAAGCTTATGAACTCATGTTGAATTATTCAAGTGATGTTACGTAACTTCATCAAATTGTGCAAAAAAATTTCAAAGATTCTAGGAAGTTCCCAGGACTTGGAGAATCTAGTTCTTCTTTATGGCCAAGAAAGCTTGAGTTGGTTTTTGCTAAGTACTTGACAGCTGTTGCTACCCTGCTGTATCTTTATATGAATTATCTGAATGGTGATACTTATCTTCGCCATGTTCATGGTCTTCTTTGTTTTCAATGCTATTATCAGGTTTCTTCTTAAAAAACCCTTCAAATTTTCCTTGATTTTGCAGCCTCTCGTCTTTCTTTAGCACACTTTTTCCGTTTTGTAGTGTTAAAATAAAAAAAAATTGGAAACTCGTTTGGGGCCCTCCCTCAAGCGGGGGCCCGGGGAGAAGTTCAAATTTGGACCCCCTCCCCCCACCATAGCTACGCCACTGAGCATGACCCAAGGTTAGTGAGACATCGCTAGGTAGACAATAATCCGTTTTTCCAATCAACCAAACTTCTGTTATACGTCTTGTCAATACACTTTATGGATTACCACTTGATGTGGATGCCATATCAATTCAATAATTTGTAGTTAGTCAAAAACTACTTCATTATCCAGCAAACTTGAATAATAAAATTAGTTATAATAATAAATTCAAATATCACGGTATACTTTTAATTTTACAATGAACTAAAATTGCACTATAGTAAAAGCAAGCAAGCGACACATCAGAACTGCCGCAATATCTCATACAGTGAAACTTCGGGTTGCTTTGAGCGACCTCTAAAAGTGGTCATTTTTTTTTTAAAAAGTTAAGTTTTTCTTGATTTGCTTGACAAAAGGAATAAAAAAATGAACCACAATGCATTAGAATCGGAGAAAACATATTTTCCCCATGCAATGATGAATCACCCCTATGCCCCCAGCCCCCTTCCCTCTCCCACTTTCGCCCAACTTCGAAGCCTATCACGGCAATCATGTCAGTCCTGTCAAACTGTTCTCCAATCAGTGGGCGGAATATCAAAGTCTCACCCCGTTTCACAGTCTAAAAAACTTACTGAATTGGTGAAAATGTCCCCCCCTCCCCCAACGGCTGGTGACAAAGTAGGTGCAGCCCCCCCCCCCGCCCTCCTTCAACTTGTGCCTTTATTTCCACGGGCTCACTGCACAGTAAGCTTCCATTCTCTAGGCCATCAATTGATATTACTACACTCCTCTGTATCCGACCAGTACATGTCCGTTCTATCTAATATAACAAACTCTTTATTTGAACCTGTTAGTTAGTTTATTTAATCTTTATTACAGCGGATGGAGACCAGAGGTCTGGTTTATCCCTGACGCCCAGACAAAGCCTGGGGACTGGCAAAGGGTGAGTCTAGCTGAAATCACGGAGGGGCTCAGCCACTTGACCTCTGATAGCTGCAACCAGTCATGCGAACTGTCCCACTGCTCGGCTGTCACCCCTGCCCAGTGGAACAAAGTCCTTGTAGAAGCCTCCTACCCAAAGGTGCCCTTGTTATCAAAGGGACAGTACATCTACGAGTTTGAGAAAGACTATCTGAGTTATCCCCCGCTGGAAGATATGAAGCAGTTGCCGGACGTGTAACTGTCCAATGTCACCATGTTTGGTGTGGACAACGACACGGTTCGATGCCAGGTCGGGGATACCGTTACTGGACGAGTTGACCTGGTCAACGGGTATGGACAACCCAGAGCTGCGGGTGGTGACGAGGTCAGGGTTTGGCTGGTGGACAGTGGGACGAAACAGTACCGGTCAGCAGGTCAAGTGACAGATTTCAATAACGGAAGTTATTTGATAACTGCATGGTGTCTACGGCCAGGTGTCACTACAGTAAGTTTAAAAAAAAAACAATTTTTAAATAATATTTTATTAATTAATATTTGTTTGTTTATAAGTATAAAGGGTAAAAATACAGGTATGAGGAAACAACAAATTTCAGCTTCTGTTACACAAGTGAAGGAAACGTATGGTCGCGCGCTGTGGAGCCGTTGAACTGAGGAATACCGGGTTATAACCTTTGAGAAAAATCTAGGGCAGTGTTAGGCTAACATTTGGACTCCCGGGCCACATTGTGCTCGTATACTTGACTGGCGGGGGCCGGGCTAAGAGCAGATGCTTGTCTACAGTTGAGCATCACTTCCAAACAAGTGGAAGGCTGCGGCCGGATTAAACTGTCCAGTGGGCCGTTGGCCCATGGCTGAACTAGCGACCTTTCGGGTCTCGGTCTAAAGTCCTCAAGTACATCCAGGTTTTGCTTGGGTACTTGAAATATATTTCAAATGTACAGACGGCTGAGAATCGCGCTAGCCACACAATCACTAATTACGCCGTGTCTACTGAAACTGATGAACTCTACACTTCATCTGGTCTGATGAGACGCCAAGGGCAATTTACTGTTTTGTACTAAAGTTGAATCTTAACTAATTTTAATATACCAGACATACACACCATTTCACGTGTGTCGGATAAATGTTAGCTTTGGTTTCGATTGCTGAACAAATAGCTGGGAATTGAATGGTCGATATTCACTACTCATTTTCTCAAAGTTTCGGACATGTCCTTAACAGCTAGGCATCTTAATCTACATCTGGCAGAAATGGCAATGTAAACTATTGCTAGCAGCTTTGTTGGTTGCAGAGGGATACAAAGCTGGGATATAAAACAAACAATGGGATATGATATAAAGGATTGCGATAAGACACAAAGCACTGGGATGGGACGCAAATCACTGTGATAGGACACAAAGCTCTGGCATATGACACAAAGCACTGGGATGGGACACAAAGCACTTGGATAGGACACAAAGCTCTGGCATATGACATAAAGCACTGGGATAGAACACAAAGCACTTGGATAGGACACAAAGCTCTGGCATATGACACAAAGCACTGGGATAGGACTCAAAGCACTCGGATAGGACACAAAGCTCTGGGATATGACAGAAAGCACTCGGATAGGACACAAAGCTCTGGGATATGACAGAAAGCACTGGGATAGGACACAAAGCTCTGGGATATGACAGAAAGCACTCGGATAGGACACAAAGCTCTGGGATAGGACACAAAGCTCTGGCATATGACAGAAAGCACTGGGATAGGACACAAAGCACTCGGATATGACAGAAAGCACTGGGATAGGACACAAAGCACTCGGATATGACAGAAAGCACTGGGATAGGACACAAAGCACTCGGATAGGACACAAAGCTCTGGGATATGACACAAAGCACTGGGATAGGACACAAAGCACTCGGATAGGACACAAAGCTCTGGGATATGACAGAAAGCACTGGGATAGGACATAAAGCTCTGGGATATGACAGAAAGCACTGGGATAGGAAACAAAGCTCTGGGATATGACAGAAAGCACTGGGATATGACAGAAAGCACTGGGATATGACACAAAGCTCTGGGATATGACACAAAGCTCTGGGATATGACAGAAAGCTCTGGGATATGACAGAAAGCACTGGGATAGGACACAAAGCACTCGGATATGACAGAAAGTACTGGGATAGGACACAAAGCACTCGGATAGGACACAAAGCTCTGGGATATGACACAAAGCACTGGGATAGGACACAAAGCACTCGGATAGGACACAAAGCTCTGGGATATGACAGAAAGCACTGGGATATGACAGAAAGCACTGGGATATGACAGAAAGCACTGGGATATGACAGAAAGCACTGGGATAGGACTCAAAGCCCAGGGTTATCTTCCTATACAGTTGTAAACAATGACTAATACACCTCTGTGTGTTCTGGGTACCCATACGTCGGTGCCGCTTATGCCTAATTTGTGGCCCCTAAAATCTCCACCAACCGGGGCCCAACAAATCACATAACGCTCATCAGTTAAGTTATTCAGTAGCAAATTGTTCGGGTTGCGTCCTTTCCCTACGCCCTCATGTCGACCCTGCCAATGTGAAGACCTCACGCATCAGTGGTGGAATTGACGATGTTATATTGACGCAGTTTACTAGGGCTGTACCGGATTGTAATTTTTAGATCCTGCAGGAATCGGAACCGGAATCGGATTCCGGTACATCCCTACAGTTTACACATGCCTTACGCAGGTTTCACTTTCTCGACAGATCAATGTGGCCGTGGTCTACCCACGTGAGTACATCAGGACCGTCATTCACCAGACTCACCTGTCAATCTCCAGATTCACTTATGGAAAATTTGCATACGACGGTGCAGAAGAAGTGAGTTATATATATATATATATATATATATATATATATATATATATATATATATATATATATATATATTCATTATTTCTTTTTTCTCTTTATCTTTTTAAATATTAATTAAAATCAGGTTTCTTAAAAAACATGGAAAACTAGACATGAACTAGACCAGGGCCGAAGGCAAAAAAATCTTTGGAAATGGGTTCCCCTTAATAATTGGGACCCTCTCTAGCCCTCTCTACCCCTCTTTACCCCTCTCTACCCATCTCTACCCATTCCTCACCTCTCCTCCCCTAAAATATGGCCAGAGCATGCTCTGACAGGTATCTGGGTTTCTAGCCTGCTCTGACAGATGTCAGGGTTTCTAGCCTTCTCTGACAGGTATCAGGGTTTCTAGCCTGCTCTAACAGGTATCAGGGTTTCTAGCCTGCTCAGACAGGTATCAGGGTTACTAGCCTGCTCTGACAGGTATCACGGTTTCTAGCCCATTCAACGGCCCAGTACAATGAAGAAAACAATATGATAGAGAGACAGATGTTAGCCGTGTTTGTAGACAGAAGGATGGAACATACCCACATATTGTGTGGTAGGTAGACACTTTTTTAGCTTACCATTACATACCATTATATATATATAGACTAGCCAAATGAATTAAATTATATTAGGAGCGTGCGAAAACCATAGAAATTTTAATCCTTTGAAAACTATAAAAGATAAAAATAAAATCAATATTGTGGATTGATAACCTTAAAAGAAATAAACTTTTGTCAAAAATGCACTAAAAAAAACCATAACAATAAAATATATCATGCAAATATTTATAAAAAACTTTTGTTACTATAATTTAAAACGTGGGAGATTACAATATACTGAACTTAATATTTCTTTACATTAATTAATAGTTGGCAATAGATTATAAATAAATAGATAATCTGTATGACTCGAAGGGCACCACAAGCTTACAATTTGTGCAGTAAGATTCATTTGTACTTATAATTTTCTCATCAGGCAACTGTTTGCTGGAGCTTGCCCAATGTTCCTGGGAGACCGTGTGTCTGCAATTTGACCCATATTACTGGTCAGTCTTTGTACTGTGGTCGACCTCTAAATAAAAAGTTAGTCAGCACTTATAAGAGCTCGTTTAAAATATTTCTGTCAGTATATTATACTCAACTTACAATGCACCAGTATTGCTATCAGTATTATACTCAACTTACTATCCTTCAGTATTGCTATCAGTATTCAACTTAACTTTAATCCACCAGTGTTGCTATCAGCATTCAACTCAACTTAAGAGTTAACCCGCACCAGTATTATTATATATTTGTATGTCGTTTTATTTGGATAAATGTGATAAATATGTCTGGATCAATATGACTGACTGGATCAATATGACTGACTGGGTAAATATGACTGACTGGGTAAATATGATTGACTGTGTAAATATGACTGACTGGGTAAATATGACTGACCCAGCAGTCGTTAAGTGAACGTGTTTTTTTTCTGTTTACGTATGGTTTAGACTGACCTGCGGTCATTGGGTGGCCACGGCTGCTGGACCACTGCAAACACCGTTCAACGTTACGAACTCGGAGAAAGACTTGGTCAAGAAAGTGACCACAAGGTCAGTTAGCAACTAATTTTCTTTTTGGTGAATATATCACGTGACATAGATATGTTTCTTAAGACTATAGTTACAATTAATTCTTTTTATTTAAAGTAGCTTTTGAAATTCGCACACCCATAATTCTTTAATATTGTTAAAAAAAATTTCAGGGGCCTAGGCCTAAAATGTCTTGGCAGTCAAATCCAAGAGGGGCACTTTTATTACCTGTAGGGGGCCCTGTGTTTTTTCCCCAACACCTTGTATGACTTTTATCTCATCATTGATTGGACTATTCAATTGTACCTTCAAAATTCGACAATTTACATTCGAGACCTTGTTATTGTTCTTATGTAAAATCACATATTTTATACCCACTCATAAGTATCTTTCAGCTTCGAACAAATAAAAAAACCATATGTATACCTTTTGTCTATCACCATTTTATATTAATACCTTTTGTCTATCACCTTTTTATATTAATACCTTTTGTCTATCACCTTTTTATATTAATACCTTTTGTCTATCTCCTTTTTATATTCATACATTTTGTCTATCACTTTTTATATTCATACCTTTTGTCTATCACCTTTTTATATTAATACCTTTTGTCTATCACCTTTTTATATTAATACCTTTTGTCTATCACCTTTTTATATTCATACCTTTTGTTTATTACCTTTTTATATTCATACCTTTTGTCTATCACCTTTTTATATTTCCCAGATCGGTGCTTGGGTTCTCTATTCTTCACAATGTAAAGCTGATCACAGAATCAAAAGGTAAGTCACGCTATGTCCCTCGATAACAAACAATATAGTTTGTTATTAATTTATAATAGAACAACCAGTGGATCTCAAGGTGTACTCCATGGAACCAAAGACATCAAGGTGCACTCATTATTGGGGTCAACTACCCGTGTTGAAACCTTGCTCTAAAACTGGTACTGAAGTGACCTGGAATCTTACATCAAAACCTGCTGGATTCTGGACACCTGTCCTGATGTGGTCATCTCTGCAGTGCTCTAGACCCCCGATGTCCAAAGGCTGGGCCGCGGCCTGCCTGAAAGACACGACTGTCCACTTTTTCGGAGATTCCAACGCCATCCGGCTGTTCGACTCCCTGGCCGCGGAGACCGGTTGCGGCGGGCTGTCCAACGGGCTTTGGCCGCTGGCCGGAAGTTGCCGCAACACGGGCGCCAACATCAACATGTCCTTTACGCCCCACGAGCATCCGCTGTACCAGCACGCCTACTGGACTGACAGGCTCGGGTACAAGGGCGTTGTGGAGTACATCAACGCCGTGCCGTCCGTCGGGAATTTCCTCATCATCGTGCACTACTTCCTGCACGCGATGCCCTCCCACCTCAGCGTGGTGCACTCGCGTCTGCAGGCTCTTAAGACTTCCATAAGGAATCTCTCGCTGAGGAACCCGGATGTTTTATTTGCCATCCGCGGTCCGCACGTCTCATCTTTCGAATGGGACCACAACCACGCCATAGGCGGAGACAACCTGGGCAAATTCTACGTGCAGATAATCCAGGAGATCTTCCGTGACCTGAGGGATAAAATTGTTTACCTGGACGGCTGGGGAATGTCCTTAGCCTTGGAGAATGCGGATTACCATCCAACAGACAGAATACCGCAAGAAATGATACGAACCTTATTATCGTTTAGGTGCAATGAAACAGGCTATGCACCGCGAACATCTTCTCCACATTGAATACTGTGTTTAACGCTTTGACCTTCTTTTTCTCTCTCCCCTTTTCTCTGTCTACATATCTTTCTATATTTCGGATCCATATACACGTAGGCCTACGTAAATACATGTAAATCGATAAATACATGTTTACAAATGTGTACATCGCTTATTGTGTTCATTTGAAAATATACCGATGATGGGAGACACAAGAACAAACAGTTCATCTGTACTTGGATACCAAGGGAGTCGGCCAAACTGAGCAGATCAAGCTGCGGGTTTTCGGTGCGTTTTGAGTGGCTCATGAAGAGTCTGCGTTTATTTCGTTGTTCCCTCGGTTCATTAAATTTTGATGAACTGTTTAAGGAGCAACTCTCTACGGTCTTTCGTGTTTACAATATAAATGAAACAAGTGCGGTTTTAGGCGTGGCAAAGCCTGGTCTATAAATTGTTACGATTTTGGTTTATAATTAGTTCTAATATTGACAATTTTATAATTTTACTTGCTGAGCTCAGCAAACACTTTGCATAGAGTAGAGATAAACCACTGTTCAACTTATGGGCGAGTGGCCATCAATATTTAAACAAGAAACAGGTTTCTGACTTTCAGTCCATAGCATACAGACGTGAGACTTGAAAATATTTATATAGTTTTGTTTTTAGTTGGTAACCACCCTGACTAAAGCATGAAAGTACATGATGTTGAGGGACTGTCCACCTGAGGGTACCTGGCTCGATCTCCGGTGAGGACCTAGGCAATTAAGTCTCCCGCTACGTCCCCCGTGGTGCCTCCATGGCCATTGCACTATCGGCTATGGTGGGGAGATGAAAGAAGGGTACCATAAAAAACTGTCCCATCGGTGATATAAAGAAAACAGCACAGCGCTCGAGTGTCGACCAGGGGATCCAAGAGATAACTGCCCAGCGGCGTAGCGTGGGTATCGGCCGCCCAGGGCGGAAGACGATTTTGCCGCCCTCTCATTTAGGTATTTCAATTTAATCTATACATTTTTGCCGCCCCCCCCCCCTAAAAAATAATAAAAAGTGCCGCCCGGTGCGGACCCTACCCACCGCCCCCCCTAGGTACGCCATTGTAACTGTCCCACTTTAAATGATTTAAGCGATTTGTCCTACAGAATATCTATAATTCCTTTTATATAATGATTGGTTGCAACTCGGTTTTAAAAAAAGCAACAACAATAAATGAAGCAATAGATCAATTAAATATAAATCGATAAATATATTTTAATTAGATTGTATTTTAACTAAACGATGCACATAATTTCCACACCACGCTTTTACATGTCTATCTATCTATCTATCTATCTATCTATCTATCTATCTATCTATCTATCTATCTATCTATCTATCTATCTATCTATCTATCTATCTATCTATCTATCTATCTATCTATCTATCTATCTATCTATCTATCTATCTATCTATCTATCTATCTATCTACCTACCTATCTATCTATCTATCTATCTATCTTTCTATCTATCTATCTATCTATCTATCTATCTATCTATCTATCTATCTATCTATCCGTCTGCCTGCCTGCTACATTCCTGCTTACGACATGCCTGCCTTCCTACAGGTCTGTCTGTTATTCATTCATTCAGTCATTTTGGTTATGCTTCACTTCATTTCATCTGACTAGCTATTCACCTGTCAAAGTGCCTAAGTTACAGCATGATATAATAATAATAATAATATAACTTCCCCAAGTCAATGCAAAACGCAATCACAAGAAAGAGATGCGATGACATTTACTGAACCAAATTAAACACAGTGTGGTCTTCTTATAGACTGAAGTTTAAATCCAGCATGGTTACCATGGACACAGTCTCAGAGAGAGAGAGAGAGAGAGAGGGAGAGAGGTGTTGCTAGCTTCGCTTGTTTAGTTTCGTATTGCATTATTGATAGATGTCAATACTTAAGGAATAGTACCGCAAAGTCAAGGAAAAGTAAAAAAAAAGCTAAACCCCAGAGGCGTATCCCACAATAAGTAAATATTCAAAGTGTACCAGGACCTTTGAAAGGTAGCGGTTGAATCAGGCGCTCAAAATATAACATTCATAGAAAGGTTCTGGCAATCTCTGAGAACTGCCGCCCTTGCCCCCGACCCCCCCCCCCAACTTCCAAGTCATTTAAAAGAGGCTGACTTTACCCTTACCTCCCCGTTGTCAGGCCCGGATGTACATCGCCGCACCGATATAGTTAAGGTATCCTCAAACCAAAGCGAATTTCGCGTATCTAGGTAGCTCGCGAAATTCGCCCCTCTTTCGCGGTAATGTATTTATATGGAGATGCTCAAGCCGCGGAGAATTTCCGCGGCGGTGCAGAGACTTAATTTGGGGAAGTAAAGGCGGCTGGGCGTTGTGCTAACCACACAATCCCTTCATATGCCGAGGTTATAGAAACAGATGAATTCTACACTTTATCTGCCCCGATGGCCCGCTAGGGCTAAGGGAACTTTACTTACTTTACTTACTATCGCTTTTTGCAGAGTTTTTTTCGCGTTTCGCGAGTGTAAACAATCCAAAATGGCTGCCTAGAAACATCGACTCAAATGAAAATCAAAGTTAAAATTGATATAAATGTCTTAAAATTAACAAATAAGACTTACGTTTATATATAGAAACATAAATTATATCAGATTATACCAAAAAGTATTTTTTACACTTTTTACTTGTAAAATACAATAACTGTAGAAAATGTATAATAAAAAGAAAATGTCTGCCGACGCCTTCAAACAAAAAAAAAATTAATTAAAAAAATCATTATATCCGGTCGACTGACGCCCACTTTCGCTTCGCCTACGTGTAGCGAGGGTTTTTCTCGCTTAGAAAAATATCACGGGAGAAATAGCGCAGCGGAAAGTTTCGCTTTGGTTTAAGGATACCTTTAGAAACTTAGAGCTTGTAAATAGCTTATAGCTTGTACCATGATGCAATGAATACAAAAGTAGTTCAGCAGTTTAAAAAAAAATATCAAAGCTAGAGGTACACATCATCTACGTGTTACTTGTATACTTTTTCAAACAATCGGATGGTTCCAGCTGCAATTTCGTTTTACTTTATTTAGTTTTTTCTCAAATGGTCGAAATCTTCAGAACACCTGATGAAATCCATGATACATTTAGTTGTGCTCATCAAATATTCATTCTGTCTCAATGGGTGTGACATTAATCGATGAAGTTGAATGAACAGATTATCCTCCACCCCAGGCCAGTGGTTTATTATAGATGTGGCGCTAAACACTCCAAACATCAAAGATCACAAGAACGTATACAAGTAGTGCATGTATATAATCCCTCCCTTCAGGTTCAAACGATGACCCCCGAGGGCCAATCGGTACGCTCGACGGCTTAATGCGGTCCACTGCCTGCTGCTCGTTTCAAAGTAAAGCACAGCACCAGCCTTTTATGTTATGAATAGCTGTTACCCTGCAAAAACCTTTGCATAGAGTTATATCCCCTTAGGCTTGATAGGTAGGCTATGCTATTTTTGGTTTCATGCATATCCGATTTTTTTTTCATGATTGTATTTTAAACTGCAATACTGTTGTATTAATTATTAATTCTTTACTTTCGATATAACGCAGAACCCACACCGCTTTTATTTATATATATATATATATATAAATATATATGTTTGTATCTTGAATGAATAATATTTTTTTTTTACATTTTGACATAAAAGAACAGATCCTTAGCATAGCTATGAAAATATATGTGATGTAAATTTGATCTAACTGTAGACTTCTTTACATTTTTTTAATAAACTCTTTTTAAGGCTCTATCTAAACTACCCTTAAACATTATCTTTAAATTATTTAAAAACAATCTTATGAATTAGGTTGACTCAGCAGAAAGACTCCCTCCTCCCCCACCCCCCTAACCTCACACAGCGTCATCATGTTTTGTTTTTTTTAAGCCTAGAGACAACATTTCTCTCTCTGATTAATAACAAACAAATAACAACAGCTACTGAATCAATTGTTTTATTTTTAGCACAAATCTAACAATTTTGCACGCCACCCTTTGTCATCTCCATCTTGTCTTCGAGCTCCGGGCACTTGTCCCTGATAAACCGGCAAGAAATCAAAACGTCGTACGGTGCGCACGAGTGCAAAAACCTGGGCAGGAAATCCCAGGTGCGCAGTTTTTTGGGCAGCCACCCGGGGCGCTTGGCCTGCAGGACGTTGACGGCCGTGGCCGCGAGGAAGATGACGAACAGCGGGCCGCCCACCGCCACAAGGTACACCCAGCCGATGAAGGACAGGGCGAAGGTGGCGCTGGGGAGGACCAGGAACATGCCCACCAGGTACACGCCCGCGAACCAGCGATACTTGGAGGTGATTCGCCCCAGCGACTTGGCCATCGGGATGGGGAACCTCATGAACGGGACGGGGTAGAAGAGCAGGACGGCGGTCACGTTGAAGAACAGGTGGCACAGGGCTATCTGAAGGGCCTGGCCCAGGTACGGGCCTCGGATGGACATGGCGGCCATGATTCCGGTGACGGTGGTCCCCACGTTGGAGCCCAGGGTCATCGGGTACATCCGGTCAAGGGAGACGATGCCCACACCGACCAGTGGCGTCAGCGTGGAGGTGAACACCTGGAATAGATAAAATGACATCTGATAAATAATATCTAATGAATGACACGCGATGAATGACATATGACCAATGACATCTGATCAATGACATCTGATTAATGACAGAATACATGACAATCATTTACTGATAATAATTAATGCAAGCAACCACACGCTTTTAGAAATAACTGACATTACGCTAATAAAATTTATTTTTTTTAAGCCTTGAATGCAAACGATTTCATAGTCTTATGCAAATTAATCAAATTTTAGGTCCTCTAAGTTGTGGTAGTTAACAAAGGCCATCACACTATTGACCATTATACTTTACCTAGTGGCGTATATTATGTCCCACCCTTTTTTTAAAAAATAAAATAAAAACAATCAACAAAAATTGCAAATGAATCTAAACAAAAGCATTTGCTGAGTTGAACAGTTTTATTTTGTAGTCTTGGTAAGCATTAGATATGTATCACTGGATCTCAGTCTCTACAAATTTTATGGTTCAGTTCGTGTCCTTCTTTCATTCCTATTCTTAACATAACGTGCAACACGTCATAGTCTACACGCTTTGATCTGAGTGCAACAAGTCATAGTCCACACGCTTTGATCTGAGTGCAACACGTCATAGTCCACACGCTTTGATCTGAGTGCAACACGTCATAGTCCACACGCTTTGATCTGAGTGCAACACGTCATTGTCCACACGCTTTGATCTGAGGGCAACACGTCATAGTCCACACGCTTTGATCTGAGTGCAACACGTCATAGTCCACACGCTTTGATCTGAGTGCAACACGTCATAGTCCACACGCTTTGATCTGAGTGCAACACGTCATAGTCCACACGCTTTGATCTGAGTGCAACACGTCATAGTTCACACGCTTTGATCTGAGTGCAACACGTCATAGTCCACACGCTTTGATCTGAGTGCCACACGTCATAGTTCACACGCTTTGATCTGAGTGCAACACGTCACTAGTCCACACGCTTTGATCTGAGTGCAACACGTCATAGTCCACACGCTTTGATCTGAGTGCAACACGTCATAGTCCACACGCTTTGATCTGAGTGCAACACGTCATAGTCCACACGCTTTGATCTGAGTGCAACACGTCATAGTCCACACGCTTTGATCTGAGTGCAACACGTCATAGTTCACACGCTTTCATCTGAGTGCAACACGTCATAGTCCACACGCTTTGATCTGAGTGCCACACGTCATAGTTCACACGCTTTGATCTGAGTGCAACACGTCATAGTCCACACGCTTTGATCTGAGTGCAACACGTCATAGTCCACACGCTTTGATCTGAGTGCAACACGTCATAGTCCACACGCTTTGATCTGAGTGCAACACGTCATAGTCCACACGCTTTGATCTGAGTGCAACACGTCATAGTCCACACGCTTTGATCTGAGTGCAACACGTCATAGTCCACACGCTTTGATCTGAGTGCAACACGTCATAGTCCACACGCTTTGATCTGAGTGCAACACGTCATAGTCCACACGCTTTGATCTGAGTGCAACACGTCATAGTCCACACGCTTTGATCTGAGTGCAACACGTCATAGTCCACACGCTTTGATCTGAGTGCCACACGTCATAGTCCACACGCTTTGATCTGAGTGCAACACGTCATAGTCCACACGCTTTGATCTGAGTGCAACACGTCATAGTCCACACGCTTTGATCTGAGTGCAACACGTCATAGTCCACACGCTTTGATCTGAGTGCAACACGTCATAGTCCACACGCTTTGATCTGAGTGCAACACGTCATAGTCCACACGCTTTGATCTGAGTGCAACACGTCATTGTCCACACGCTTTGATCTGAGCCCGATAACGTGCCACACGTCTTAGTCCGCACACTTTGATCTGAGCCCGTAAAACCACAGCAACACGTATCACAAGTTTTTAAAAAAACCAAACTGTTCACAAAAGATCGTTTCTTATAATTTTATTTTTAGGACCCGTCTCATGTTACCCGGTGGGTAGTATACTATATGTCGTCATTTTATCAGAGGTTCTAAAAGTGTGGATTGCGGATGAGTTTCATTGTGCGTATGTCCGGGAATCGATTTATCAAAAAGCGAACAAAAAAAAATATAAGTGATCCATAAACTCACCGAGCTGCTCTGTATGACGATGGTCATCCCCATGCCGACCAGTAAGGCCAGGTAACCGGTCAGATAAGCAAACCTGCCTGGGAAGTCTGTGTTCATTGTTTTATTTATAACCTTAGCCACTGAGCCCTGGGAACACACAAACAAAAAAAAACCCAACAAAAATGATGACGTCAAAATCGTGTTAATTATGCTCGATTATTTTGAGGACGTTAGAAAAAAAAAGTGGAGAGGCCGAAATCCCATCGGGCGCCCCCCCCCCGGGTGGCGGATAGAGGGGAAGCTCGACAGATATGGTCGGTGCCGATACAATAAAACTCTCGGGTCGGACTAAAGCAGGCGACTACTGACCAGTACTCAGAAGGGATCCACATAGGCTAAAGGACCTAACCTTAAACAAAGGCAGCTACCCACAATGCTGTGAGGGGCAACACCCTAGTTGTTGTGCACAAGGTAATGAGGGGCAACACCCTAGTGGAAGTGCACAAGGATATGAGGGGCAACACCCTAGTGGTTGTGCACAAGGCTGTTAGGGGTAACATCCTAGCGGTAGTGCACAAGGATATGAGGGGCAACACTCTAGTGGTTGTGCACAAGGCTGTTAGGGGCAACACCCTAGTGGTTGTGCACAAGGATATGAGGGGCAACACCGTAGTGGTTGTGCACAAGGATATGAGGGGCAGTACCCTAGTGGTTGTGCACAGAGCTATGAGGGGCAACACCCTAGTGGTTGTGCACAATGATATAAGGGGCAACACCGTAGTGGTTGTGCACAAGGATATGAGGGACAGTACCCTAGTGGTTGTGCACGGAGCTAAATACACAGTCATGTAAAAAAAAAAGCCAAACAACAATTTAATGGCAAGCCAGGGCCCTAAATGGGCTGTAGAGGCCAGGGCCCTAAATGGGCTGCAGGGTGAAAGAAAGAAGAAGGGAAAAAAAGGAATATATATATATATATATTTTTCTTCAATTAACCGACTAAATTTTATAAAATATTTTGTTAATTTATTTCGAGTGTTTTCAATGGTTTTATTTTATATCTAACTCTCGTTAACAAATAAACTCAATTTTTTCGAACATAAGTTTTGCCACAATTGTAGTAAAAATATGAAACAATATTTAATAATCATCAGCCCGGTGTAATTATTATCTGCCTTTAACTGAAATGCCTCGAAGAAAACAAAAAATAATTGTTGCGTGTCAAGACAGACAACTCTTCCTGTCCTGACAAAAAAAAAAGGTTACCTTCAGCATAGAGTTGAGTATCTTGACGATGCCAAACAGTGATGACAGTATGACGATGATGGCGATAATTAACAAGATGACACCAGCGGCCTTGTCACCCATGTCTGTCAGTGCAAATAGACTGCTGCCTGTGACGAGAACAACATGTCACTGTCACTTTGCGTGTTATTATCATTGTCACTTTGTGTGTTATTGTCACTGTCACCATGTGTGTTATTGTCACTGTCACCATGCGTGTTATTGTCACTGTCACCATGCGTGTTATGGTCACTGTCACCATGCGTGTTATGGTCACTGTCACCATGCGTGTTATTGTCACTGTCACCATGCGTGTTATTGTCACTGTCATCATGCGTGTTATGGTCACTGTCACCATGCGTGTTATGGTCACTGTCACCATGCGTGTTATGGTCACTGTCACCATGCGTGTTATTGTCACTGTCACCAAGCGTGTTATTGTCACTGTCACCATGCGTGTTATTGTCACTGTCACCATGCGTGTTATTGTCACTGTCACCATGCGTGTTATTGTCACTGTCACCATGCGTGTTATTGTCACTGTCACTATGCGTGTTATTGACACTGTCACCATGCGTGTTATTGTCGCTGGCACATGTAAAGTCAACTAGGTACTGAACATAATTAGAAATTTTTGTTTAAAAATATACACGTCATAACATAAGGTCCAAATAGCGGTTTATCCATCGTGTGCAAGACATGGGTTTGGAATTTAAATTTCGTCACAATGACCTTGTGTCTCCGTAGTGCCTCCATGGTGTGTGTTGCTTTGACCAGGTTAAAAAAAAGAAGTTCCGTTCGCCCAAACTGGCCATCGGGGCAGATGATGAAGTGTAGAATTGATCTGTTTCCATAACCTCGGCATATGAAGGGATTGTGTGGTTAGCACAGCGCCCAGCCGCCTTTTCTTCCCCAACTCTAGTCGCGTTCCCAATTAAAGCTGGGTGGATTTGTGGGACGACTTTGCACCAAATTTCACATGAATAAAATTCCAAGGTTCTCACCGAGGATAGAACCCAGGACTCTCAGGTCGACAGTCGAGTATCTACACAACTCGACCATCCGTTCCGTTTAGACCAAGTTGCGAACAGAGAAAATACCGTAGTGCTAATGAGCAGGCCCGTAGCCAGGACTTCTAGAATGGAGGGGCAAGATTTGTTTTTGGAGGGGCAATATTATTAACGAATATATATATATATATATATATATATAATAGTATATATATATATATATATATATATATATATATATATATATATATATAATAGTATATGTAAGTTTTACACAATTCGATATAATTTTTCAGATAAAAAAATATTACACAACTTTTGTTAAATGTTTTTCAGATTTAATGACTATCCATATAACATATGAAAAGAAAAGTATGTAATTTAATTGGTCAGAAGACTTTTCAACCTTTATCTAGTAGAGTTGTATTTTTCTATTTTTCAGTGAGTTGAATCTTCTCAGGACCTTTTCTACTTCTAGTTGTTTCGTTCTCTTCTGTTCAAAGGCCATATATACTAGGTTAGACATTCTTTGGTGGGACATAGAAAGTCTTTGATGACTGTTAATACGTGTTAGAACTGAGAAAGTTGATTCACACATAGCTGTGCTGCAAGCAAAAGTTTTTACTGCTGCTAGCAAACTATAGCAGTCTTCAAAAGCACTTTTATGTTTGTACACTTCACTGAAGACATTATGTTTTTCAATTTTATTTCTCTCAAAAAAGTTTTTGGCCACTTTCATTTCTTTCTTGCTCGGAATAATGATATTGTATCTTTTGAGATAATTTAACTTATCGTTTTCATAATCCAAATTTTCTGCTGCACATATTGCCATATAAATGTCATCATTATTCTGAAACCTTTTCTTTATTTCACTCAGTATTACATCTAAAATTTCATAAAATATTCTACCAAACTCATTGCTTTCATTACTGTCACTGCTGAATGAAGATTTGTTGCCTGTCGTTTCACTTGTTATGTAATTGTCCAGTAAAGAGTTGAACTTCCTTTTTCTTTTAGTTTCAACTTCTTGTACTTTGCATAAATTTGACATTTCTTGTAGTATAGATTTTAGACTGTCTTCATTTCTTAGATCTTCTATTGCAGATGTTGCAGCAAAAACCAAATTACAACCCTGCTCCAAAGAAATATCATGGCTTTGTAATCCCTTGTCAACTGGTGAGAGAATTTCTAAAATTTGTTTCATTACTAACAGACAAAATACAAACTCTTGTTTCTTTATCACAATATAGAGACCGGTACATAGAGCTACATCATCTCCGTTAAAATGTTTTCCTTGGTTTAAAGATATTATTTCTAGGGTTTCTGATATATGGTCGTAATTTTCATAAATTATCTTACAAGCATGAAGATGACCTGACCATCGTTGTTCCAATAAGCGCGATAGAGCTTTGCCTTTATACATAGGAGCCACAATACCACGAGACAAAAAATTATATAACTGCCCACACTGACTAAAGAATTCATGAACAATTGCCAAAACAGAAACAGCTTTTGTTATAACCAAATGAAGCTTATGATTATAGCGATGTACATAAGGAATCTCTTTCACTAGTTTTTCTTGAATTAGTGCCTGAACTCCACCCTTTTTACCACTCATCACTGAGGCACCATCATAACATTGGCTCAGCATGTTTTTTGGATTTATACCATACTTTTCCAGTGTTTCTAATGTTTTTTGTGTAAATGTTTTAGCATCCAAAAGAACTGTTGTTTCTATTGACAGCAGAGATTCAAAAATTTCACCATTTTTAACGTATCTGACAGCAATTGCAATGTTTTCCCTATGATTTTTGTCTTTTGTTCCATCCTCCAATAGAGTAAAAAATGGAACATCTGAATTATTTATGTCATTAGAAATCTCTTCTTTAACCAGGTCAGTCATTATTTGAATTATTTCATTCTGAATTTCTGGGGATTGGTATGTGGCATTTTTTGGAATAATTTGGTAAGAATCAGCTAATTTTGGGTCTTTTCTCAATGTAAATTCAAATAAGTTTTTCTAAATGCTCTTCTATGTTATATGATCCCCTGATAGGAAGCTCATTAATGACAAGAAACTGAATAATTTCAAAAATACTTGAAATGTAATATCTATGTTTTTCAAGCACACTGTCATTGACTAGTGTTGAAACAGACCTATTACATTCAACTCTGATATTTCTTTCGGACCATAATAACATAGACTGTACATGAGTTTCAGACAAAGCATGCTTGTAAAATCCAGTTTTAGTTTTATCCAATGCACTTTTCCAGTTTTTAAAACCGGTTTTCGTATAGGTATTGTCACGGGTTGTGACTAATATGTCGAAACCATCCCCTTACTCCAACCCCTAACTTAATAGTATTACTAACGTTAAGGTGTACATTATACCATGTATAATAATATACGTTCCCGTTCCCAAGTTCCCCGCCTTTTTTTACTCCACCCCCGTAATTGCGTCATAGACCAGGTGTCCGGCGGAATCTCCGCCGACGAACGAGGTAGCGGGTAACAGAAACACGTTACATTCCTCACGGGGGATTCTCCCTGGTCCTTCGCCCTGGTCAATTGCCGACAAAGGGATGGATGTCCAGTTACTACGGTCTTTGTCTATACGATGTACTTTCCCCCTTCCCCCCATCTAGGCTCCACCCCCTAATTTGAAAGTTTGAAAGAAACCGATATTATATTTGATTGGCTAAGGGTCACGTGGAAGAAAGTGTTTGAATAATGTAAGGTAGATTTATAGACATTCGACCGAGGGGTCCCAGGGTGACCGGTCGCAATTCGGCTGTGGGCTCTCGGAGGAGAGAGTCGATTTGTGAGTCGCAATCAGGCTGAGTGATAGTGAGCCTATTGATGTGTCTCTGTGTGAGAGAAGTGAGAAGGAAATAGAGAGAGAGAGAGTTAACTAGTGATTTGTTCCCCTTATTCATTTATGTTGGATTATTTTGCTGCAGTTTGGATTATCTTTGCTTATGAGAAGTCACCAGATCCCTGTTACGGACTGGTGCCTTTGTATGAATAAATATATTGTGTCACTGTACACCCTTGTTGGAATTGATAATCGTCACTTGTTGCACGTCTAATTGTTGGTGAGACTGTGTGTGGTAGAAACACAAATACAAATACGAGTCATCATTGAGTCAGCCCTCATACTCTTAGCAACAAGCCAAGGATACCCTCAAAGGGGTCCTCAACAGGTATCCTCTTTACAAAATGCAGCAAACAAGCGACATGGGTAACAAAATGCAGCGTCCAAGGACGGAGAATATTCCAACCACTTGAAATATTGAAACCATTCTGACCTGAAAGACCGATTCTGATTATTTTTAGGATAGGTAGGTAATATAATTTGTTTGATAGGTTCATCCTTTTTTGCTAGATCATTAATTTGTTTTTGCTTAGTTGTTGAGAGTGGCTCTGAAAAGAGCCGTTTTTGATGTTGTCTGGTAGAGGCAGATGTAGCAGAAGTAGAAGCAGCATCTTCTTCTTCGTCACAGCTATGACTACACGATTGGCCATCGTTATGTTTGTTAATAGAAATTAATTTTATCTCTTGATTTTTTCTTATTACAAAACGATCCATTTTAAAACAAAAAACGAAAATGAAAAAAACACTCTAAAACAAAAATGGAGTCAAAATATGAATAGCCAATGAATGAATAAAAAGGAGGATATGCAAGTAATTGGATCAATGCAATTGCTCAAGCTTTTTAATATTTAAAATAGCAATTAAATTTATCGTTTTAAATGTATTTAAAACTATATATTTTTCATGAATACAAAATAATGTATAAAATATAAAAAAAGTAATAAAACTAAACCGCATTTTTAATATTATTTATGTCATGTTTTAACCAAAATGGCGGTTACGCAAATTCTCATTGAAAGCGTTAATGTTTTTTGGTTCTGAAAAAAAGCAAATTTAGTTCGCGCAATGATGTTCCGCTTGATTTTGTAAAAAAAAATTTAATTATTTTAAAAACTTAATTTATTTAAATCGAAAATTGTTAGGGAAATTTAGACTTACAAAAAAATTTAAAAAACATTTTTATTTAATTAAAAAAGTTTCAACATTTTCTTGGAAATAAACAATATTTTTAAAAATTCTCAGGGGGGGGGGGGCAAACTTTTTCACTTGGGGGGCGAAACCCCCCCTGGCCCCCCCCCTGGCTACGGCCCTGCTAATGAGTCACAGAGTTATCTGTCTTGTGGGTTTAGTTACAGGATATAGACAAGAACACATCGTCCCTACCTAGGGAACTTTAAGAATATCTAGCGGTAGACACACGTTGTTTGGGGGGGGGGGGTTGTCCGATAAACATGTGTCCAAACGTTGTGACTTCTTGATTACTCAACAATGGTGGCCATTTATAAAAAAGGAAATTGCGGTAAAAGTCCAGATTTCAATGACGTCATTAATAGATTGGTCATCTCAAGCCTACCAATACACAATAGAACCTTTATTGATGGTGGGGCGGGGTGTGGGGGTGGTGTGGGGAGGGAGGCGGTCTGAAATAATTTAAATGGATTTAAGACCATCGCGTGTTGTGGGTCAGGTTGTGAGGGGGTACTTACATCTTGACCTGTGCAGTGTTGTGTTCACCACTTCCGTGTCATTCCAACCTCTGTACAGTCCGACAATGTTGGACTCACCTGTGAATTAGAAGGTCAAAAGTTGAACCTTCATAAATATCTCTAAAAGAGAAAGTTTCAAGACCGATCACGTGAAGCGCACACACACACAGACAATCACAGGCAAACAAACACATACACACACAAACACACACCCACAAACACACAACAACAAACACACACCCCCCCACACACAAACACATACACAAACACACAGACAGACACACACACAAACACAAGAATACTTTGTACATTTTATCAAATACTCACACCAAATATCAACACTTCCACCCACACAAACCCGCACCTAACGCAATGGGGCTCATACGATAAATCAATCAGGTCCGTTCTCGAGGGGGGGGGGGGAAGAAACCTGAACACTACTTGTCTGGGGCCCCAGACCATTATGACCGCAGTCTCTTTCGAAATTTATTTTCTTGACCTATTTTGATTCAAAATTTGGGGAAATGAGGCCATCAAACAGCTGATGAAAGATTTTTACGTTTTTAATTAAAAACCATAATTACACAGTTTTATTAGAGCATGCCATAACCATCAAGACACACGTTCTTATCAACACATTTACTGTGACACTATTGAACTTTGACCTATATTCGTCCGCTTCAAGACTTTTTATTTTAATTTTATTATCCTTTTATCGTCCAGCAGATTACATTTCTAAGTTAATACACAAGACTATAACTAGACTTTGCTAGTTGTACATGTATTTCTTGTTCTTTTATATTGTGAAGAACATATTGAATGTCTGTGCCAGTAGTGTAGGACTGCAGCCAAAAGTCATGTTAACAGGTGTGTTATTTTGTTCTTTTAGAAACTACAATTTACAATAACCAGAACCGGCGACGTTATGTTTGGGGGAGGGGGGGGGCTGCCCGATACGGCATCGCTTTACACGGGGTGGGGGGGGGGGAACGAACAGACTGAGATCGACATAAGACACACAGACTTTAAATTTAGGCTCGAAAGGAGAGAAGAATGTAACTTGTGATTAGTTTTGGGATAAGTAGCTATTCAGGACCGACACTGACCTAAATACATAAATTAACCAGGCCCGTAGCGTAGCGTTTTGTCTGCCCCCCCCTGCTTATTTTTCTACTTAGTAAAATGTATTACCTGGCCCCCTGCTATTGCCTGGCCCCTGCTGTAGAATGCGTGGCCCCTGCTGTAAAATGTTCACGAGACGGGGCTGAAATTAACTGACTGATTCTGTTTTTTTTTGTTGTTCCCAAATTGATATTCTCTTCAAGTTAAAATTGATATCAACATTTACTCATGGGCGCAGTGAAGACCCCGGGCGCACCAAAATAAAAAAAAAAGGGCCGCTCAAAAAAAAAAAAGAAAGAAATGAGAAAGTGTTGAAATTTGGGCTCTGAAGGGCCTTTCAAAAGTCGGGGTGTGGGGTCCAATCAAGCGCAAGCCCCTTCAATTAATAAAGACTAAATAGAAATGTCTCTGTTTTCAATGCAACAAGTCAATGGTCTGCACCAATTCCTCGCCTTGTTATAGATACGCTTCATTTTCATCAAATAGCACAACTAGTAAGCAAGTCTTGACCCTGGAGGTTTGCAGTTCAGTGCAATTATCGAAGCTTTCAAGTTTAAACCATTTTTTTAATAATTGACCAGATAACGCTGTCAGGCTTGACCGTCTCAAAGTGATCGATTTTTATTTAGAACTAAAACTAAAGGGGTAATCAATAGTTGATTGGTGTGTTTTAGTCTTAGTGATCTTGTTTCTTGATCCACGGTCAGTACTGACTCACCTAAATTACGGCCAAGCATTTGACTTACATTAATGATCTAACCGTAATCTAACGTTTTGTACATATCTGGGCCTTAGTAGTTTTTAAGCTTAGACAATTTAGTTCTGATTGCCCCTCGTAACCAGTACGAATATGTCATGTCTGATGATATAAAGGCTTCTCATACCAGTACGAATATTTCATGTCTGATGATATAAAGGCTTCTCATACCAGTACGAATATTTCATGTCTGATGATATAAAGGTTTCTCATACCAGTACGAATATTTCATGTCTAATGATATAAAGGTTTCTCATACCAGTACGAATATTTCATGTCTGATGATATAAAGGCTTCTCATACCAGTACGAATATTTCATGTCTGATGATATAAAGGCTTCTCATACCAGTACAAATATTTCATATCTGATGATGTAAAGGCTTCTCATACCAGTACGAATATTTCATATCTGATGATATAAAGGCTTCTTATACCAGTACGAATATTTGATACCTAATGCTATATACTATCGTACAATGATTATCTATTTTTTACCGATTAATGTGGATAAAATCATTATCGATCGTTTATATGACTAAATTGACCATAACATGTTCTCACATAGAAAGAAGTGCTACCATTCATTTTGCAATGGGTTTGATATACCACGTGACCTAACCAATTACCCAAAAAAAAGCTCTGTCAGTTGTCAGATAGCTCATTGACCTAAGGTCAGAAAAGCGTCAAGCAGGCCTACTCTGTGACCCACCAGTTCTCATACCAGATGACCTACCAATGGGCCCATCAGATGACCTACCAATGGGCCCATCAGATGACCTAGCGATGGGCCCATCCTCCCATCAGATGACCTACAAGCGGGTCAACCAGGAGCCATACCAGATGACGTACAGACGAGAACTGAAGCTGACCCAAACAATCAGACACACTCACCTATCGACCCCAGTCCGGTGCAGCTGCCGTAGAACGGGGAGTCCCGATGCACCTCCTTACAGTTGACGAGCACGGGGGCGTAACGCATGACCGACACCGTCCTCTGCACCACGGTCACGTGACACCACCTCTTCATGACCAGCGACTCCTCCGTGACGTTGGGGGCCATGGCGATGTCCGTGATGACCTCCTCGTTGATCTACAAACAAACGGACACGGCCCCCGAAAATTCAGGGGGCGTGGTTAGAGTCGAAAGACATATGTAAATATATGTTCATACTGCTGCTACATTTTGACTAACATTTCTAGAATGAGAGGTCTCATGTGGTAGGTAGAAATTGTTGTGGTTATGTATGACCAAAGAAGACCCTTCCGTTTTTCATCTAGATTTAGAAAGGCATTATTAGCACCGACACATCAATGGCGTCATTCTCCACCACAGCAAAGCACAAACTCTTTTTTTTTAATACTTTGAGAGTAATATCAATTAAAACGATGTATCTGACCATGATAAGTCGATTACAAGGGCTTTACTTATAGATTAGCTAACTTGGTAGCTGTTCTCTCGCTCCCCCCTCCTCCCCTTCCACGGCTAATGGGATCTCCTGTCGGGATCCAATACAACTCAAGCAATTTATTTTTTCTAAGTATAAAAAAAAGTTTCAATTTTCTGAACTAACTTGTAATTCAAGAGATATTTACTAGTTTTAAAGTAGTATTAAGGGTGAGTTAGTCGTTTTGACACACCTAAGTTGTTAACAGGCAGGGCCTCAAGGAAGGGCATTCTGAGCATAAGCTAGGGGGCCCTGGGATAAAAAGATAACAATTGGGCGTATGTGTGTGGTGGGGGGTCATAAATACCAGAGTTTATTTTGGTCCCAATAAGCCCAGGGCCCTCCAAATGCTCATTAACCTTGGGACCCCCTTTGACATAAGGGGCAGATATCGAAAATAATAGGAAAAAGTTGATGTTAAATTATGCATCTGACCTCAACAATAAGACGAGTGAAAGGTCGGGTCAAGGCCGAGAGAAACTCAAACTTCATGTTCTCAGAGTGTAGGTTCATGGTGTCCACTATTAGCTTGGTCAGGTGGTAAAGGTAACTGGTGGCTATCTCCAGAGGGAGTAACACCAACACAGCTGACCAGTTGAACATATCGTGGACCTGGTAATGGACACATGGGACTGTCCGTTAAGCGATTGATGAAAAAAACTCGTGAAAAATCAATCATTTAATCAATCAATCAATCAATTTAACAATCAATTCGGAAAATGTTATGTTTATCAACGTCTGTTTAACAAGTCAACCGTTCGCCCACATAACCGGTCTGTTAATAATTCATTTAACACTTGTTAATAAGTCAATACTTGTTCATTTTTCATTGAACCAATACACCAAACTCTAGATTTAACTATTCAATCAATTATTCAGCAAGTAGATCATCCTAGCAGTCAATAAATCAATCAACCAATTTATCATCAATAATTGTCAAAGTGTTTTACTTTTAAAAAGGGATATTTATGTCAACCTTTCTAGACATATCTGGTTTTTTCATTGGTATATGTCATTTTAATTTTATCTCAGTGAAAATAAAATCTCTATGACATAACATTTTATTGGCATTTCACTTGCATTGAATTGTATATTACATGTTACTGAATGTAATAACAAAGATTTATGAAAATATACACACAGCGAAAGATTAATAAAAGTTGATTAAAGACAGGCAAAAAGGAAGAGGACACAGAGTATCAGTTTTATAAGAGAATGGTATAAGGGACATAACTACCGTTGCCCCTGCGAAAGCTCTTCTGAACTCAGTTCTGTCCCCTACTTGTGCCAGTGATACCAATGTACTGGTGACAGAGGTTCCTACATTGGTGCCCATGACCACAGGTATAGCAGAACGTATTGGGATCACTGTAAATAGAGGATTCAATATAGAAGCGCCAATCTGAAGTTACTCATAGATCTGCTACATGATGTAGAACACATATGTGTACATAAAGTAGGGCACATTTGTGTGTGTTAAACAAGACTACAAAATACTATGTAAGGGGGGGCCGGATTTTCAATTAACACAAATATATCCAACGTTACGTCAGTAAAATAGTCTTCACAGGGCAACAGCCAGGAAATATAACCACCCCCACCCCACCCAGACAAACTTTCACAACTGAGCTACATACGGGACCTACATTTCAAACAAAATTTTGCAGCAAATTGATAAATAAAACGTATTTTTAAAACGAAGCCCGCGCCCCCCCCCTCTCTTTCCAGGTTTGGGGGACATGACAAATTTCCGGTTGACCCCCCCCTCCCCCCCCCTCACTCACGTGCGGCAATAGTCTACATGAAGTCAGTACGACTTACAAGTGTGTAATATGTGAATGAGGATGTTTACTACACACGGATACAGCGGAACAAATTGGCACTATATGGAACTAGACACATGCAGCAGTGACGTCCATCTTTAGTCATTGGGGGCTGTCGTTTACGAAAACATATTATTACAAGCAGGGGCGGACATAATCCAGTCCATGCCCGGGGGGCAGAAGAAAAATAATGGGCCTTTTTAGAAAAAGAGAGACGTTTCTAAGGGTTCACAACGGGTCTATGTGGGGGCCCTTAAATATTTAAGTGAGGAGGACTTAACGCGCCCCCCGCTGCACCCTTGCTTAAATCAGCATCTGATTACAAGTGCATATTTATAAAAAAAAATTTTGACTTATGCAGCATTCGACGCTGTTAACTCCGTAATGAATTTCCCCACTTAAAACAATGGTTGTTCACATATATCTAGTCACCCTACTTTACCCAACCAGGTACAAGTGCTGTTCATGTATTATAGAAACAGATTTATGTTTCTTCATTCAAAAAAAAAACAAATTTAACATTATTTGTGGACGCTGGTAATTTTTTTTAACATAAACATAAACAGAAACATAAAATAAACATAAACATAAACATAAACAGAAACATAAACAGATGTTATATTCTCGGGGTGCCCAGCCCCAAAGTGAGGGATAGATTCAAAATAAAAATACATAAATTTGTTTACACACTTTTGAAGGGGAAAATCTAGAACTTTTGTTAAATTTTTCATCTATTTCTGCATCGTCTAATACCGTTGTTATTTCAATAAATGCGCCAAATTTGGATAAACGCGCCCGAAGTCACCCTACACAGAATTATTACACAACGTTCCCGAAACCAATTAGGTTGCCGGGCAACGAAACTTAAACAAAACAGTACAAATGTGTGATATAGGCAAAATATTATTATAAACTGGGGGGGGGGGGATAAAATCGTTTTAAGCCATAAAAGTCATACACCCTTTTTTTTTTTAAAAAAAAACGGTCAATATTTATGAACATTATTTCTGGCACTAAAAGGTGGTTTCATATATTAATACAAAATATTTCTCCCCCCCCCCCCCACTCGCTAATCGCCTTGTCACCCAGAATTATACTTATACTGGTAATGTGGGTTTGATCATTTGGACACAACGCTATAAAATATCTGACCTTCTGAAGCAACCATGGCCACAACTATGGACGTGGCAGTAGAGGAACTCTGGACCAACACAGTGGCCAGTACACCAATCATAAGTCCAGCAATGGGGTTGACCAGAACGTCGCTGTTTCTGAACGCTTCACCTGCTGCCCTACCTGCAGGTTGCTCACACAGTGTGAGAAATAGGTGAGAGAAGTCAGTTGTATCTATCTATCTATCTATCTATCTATCTATCTATCTATCTATCTATCTATCTATCTATCTATCTATCTATCTATCTATCTATCTATCTATCTATCTATCTATCTATCTATCCATCCATCCATCTGTCTATCTATCTATCTATTTATCTATCTAACTATCCATCTATTTATCTATCTATCTATCTATCTATCTATCTATCTATCTATCTATCTATCTATCTATCTATCTATCTATCTATCTATCTATCTATCTATCTATCTATCTATCTATCTATCCATCCATCCATCCATCCATCCATCCATCCATCCATCCATCTATCCATCCATCCATCCATCCATCCATCCATCTTTCTATCTATCTATCTATCTATCTATCTATCTATCTATCTATCTATCTATCTATCTATCTATCTATCTATCTATCTATCTATCTATCTATCTATCTATCTATCTATCTATCTATCTATCTATCTATCTATCTATCTATCTATCTATCTATCTATCTATCTATCTATCTATCTATCTATCTATCTATCTATCTATCCATCTATCTATTTAACCTATCTAATCTATCTATCTATCTATCTGTAGAGAAGTTACTAGAGTGTGTCAACGTGTCCATACCTCCCAGCAGCTGAAAGGAATCCTCTAACAGACCCAGGGCGCACACAAAGAAGTACAGTATCCCCAGCAGTAGCCCAAACCTCAACACAACAAAAACAACTGAAAACGTCTTGTGAACTGGATGTAACTCTGATAGACCAATAATAAACAAAGTAATTCACATGTGAACTGGATGTAACTCTGATAGACCAATAATAAACAAAGTAATTCACATGTGAACTGGGTGTAACTCTGATAGACCAATAATAAACAAAGTAATTCACATGTGATTTAATAAAATAGTTTGCACACAACATTAAGTATATCCTACATTTTGAGAATGCATTTAAATTGAAAAACTGAAAAAAATAAACTCGCTAATAATAGGAGTATAAATCGTCTAATTCTAGGAAAATAGAAATGATTAGTTTAAAATACTGTTAAAGAATATTGATTTTTGAAAGTAATATTCTTGGTTGACAAATGAATTAAGTCGGTAATATCTGAGGCAAAAATATAGCCTAACTACACATTGTTTTATATTATTTCAATGAAACAATGAAATTATTGTTTTTAGTTTTAGGTGAATAGTGAGGTTTACTATGAAGACTACGGTTCAAGTGTCTAGGTGAGTCTGCCATGATTTAAATGAATAACAGACAAATCTTGAACACATTCACTAGGTGGTTCATGAGTACTAAGTAATAAGTACTAATTACTGAGTGAGTGCTAAGAACAGGTGTATCATCCTTATGAATAAGTCAGTGTAAAACGATTCTTTGATTTAAGTTTACTAACGTCATCTCTTAGATATTTAGATTTTAAAAGATATTTATTAATGCATGTTAAAAAAAATTCTTATTAAATTAAGTACGAAACTATAGTTCCACTCACGTGTCCATTTTTTCTTGATCTTTTTAGTTTCATTGTTTGACCTTTGAACTCCCTTTGTGTCACCCAGTTCACTGAGTAGCCAGGTGGAGGTCTGAGTACTTCTATCTGACTACAACAATAATAATAATAATATTACGTAAATACAAAAAAAATGGAGGTGAATTTGGACATGAGTCTCGATGATTGTCTTTTAAATTACACGCACAAAGCCGCACCCCGAAACCAGCCCAAGATGTTAGCAATCCTCCCTCCCCCCCTCCCCCATCATTCTTCAAGCCCAGCACTAAACAGTTTATGTTATGACGTTTACATTAAGTTTATATTCATTCATATCAACAATCCATCACTCTCCTATTGATGCGGCCCGTTGGTCAACTCTATTAATGCTATGTAGCCCGCGACTCAAAATGTTTTCCCACCCCAGGCATAGACACTACAATTAATACTAATAATTTACCTACGCCTATTAACGAATGAACCCTGAATGCTAGAGTTCAGTAGCAGTTGAACTCATACAATACTCAGACTGATGACATTAATAAAATTTATTTTTTTTAATAGAAAATATGGATATCATATTTATTCTCACAATCAAAATTTAAATCAAGATAACTATTTGAAACTTACCATGTTTATGTATGTCTTGAGTTATAAAGATTTTAATTTCAAGAATTAAAAACCACTGAAGTGTAAAAAAAAAAAAGAGCGAAGAAGAAAACTAATTTACATAAAAATGTTGGTCATTTTATTTCAGCTGGTAGTTTCACTGTACGATTTCTAACACACTCTGTAATGAACTAACACACTCTATGTAATGAACTAACATCTCGTTTAGTTTAAATTTCAGTTCTCTTCCACCGGCTGTGACCAAGTCATATTAAAATGTTTATCTGTCTACTTTTTTTATTTTAACATAAATATTTCTAAAGTTTTGAAATGGTCTAATGGTTTGTAACTATTAAGTGTTTCTTCCTAAAGAGGCCACCGTTAAATTGGGTCAGTTTGCTGCAACACCAGATAGACGGACCGAAATGAATACGTGAACGTAATTATGTCAGAATAATTGACATAACGGCTGCATTAAATACAGGTATGATATGAGGCTGTGGGTGCTTGTGGCTGAGTGTGTGTGGTGGAAGGGGAAGGGGGGTGGGGGTATGGGGTCAGGTCTATTCAACTCTGTCTCTTCACATTTTGCCATTAGACAGAAATTTATAAAAAACAAACAAAAATCCAATGATACATGGCATGCATTATTATGAGAACATCTTGAAAATTACAGAGGCAGACATTGTGAAATGTGTCGAGGATTTACGTTTTTATTATTTTAGAAAGTTATGGCTGATGTTTTTTTTATTATTTTAGAAAATTATGGCTGATGTTTTTTTTATTATTTTAGAAAGTTAAGGCTGATGTTTTTTTTTATTATTTTAGAAAGTTAAGGCTGATGTTTTTTTTATTATTTTAGAAAATTATGGCTGATGTTTTTTTTTAATTATTTTAGAAAGTTAAGGCTGATGTTTTTTTTAATTATTTTAGAAAATTATGGCTGATGTTTTTTTTAATTATTTTAGAAAGTTATGGCTGATGTTTTTTTTATTATTTTAGAAAATTATGGCTGATGTTTTTTTTATTATTTTAGAAAGTTAAGGCTGATGTTTTTTTTTATTATTTTAGAAAATTATGGCTGATGTTTTTTTTTTATTATTTTAGAAAGTTAAGGCTGATGTTTTTTTTATTATTTTAGAAAATTATGGCTGATGGTTTTTTTTATTATTTTAGAAAGTTATGGCTGATGTTTTTTTTATTATTTTAGAAAATTATGGCTGATGTTTTTTTTATTATTTTAGAAAGTTAAGGCTGATGTTTTTTTATTATTTTAGAAAGTTAAGGCTGAAGTTTTTAGAGCATTTTCGAAAAAAAAATGCTCTATTGTCCCCGTTTTGTCTGTCTGTCTGTCATCACCCTAGATCTCAACAACCATAAGTCCTAGACCCATGATGTATATATCATTTTGTAGGTCTTGGCCTGCCAAAAAATGACTTTTTTCCATTTCGCGATCTGACCTCTGAGGGCCGTAAAAAGGGGCTTAGTACCGTTTTTTTTTTACTATATAAGCTATATTAATAAAGGAGCGCCCATTCTCAGCAACTATAAGTCCTAGACCCATGATGTATATATCATTTTGTAGGTCTTGGCCTGCCATGTGTACATCAAAAGTTCATTTTGCGACAGGACTTCTGAGGGCCGGGCTTCAGGGCTCCTAAGGGGCTTATATATTATATATACACCTTGTACGTTCAATAACCCATTCATTTGGTGCGAAATACTGCAGCACGTAGTTTCACCAAGATTTATTAAGAAACTCATCAAATGAAATAGTAAGCTTGTGTTCTGAGTTTAATTGAAAGTATCAGAGCTATGCAACAATTGACGGAGTTTTCGGACGATTAAATGACTATAATTTCGAATGTTTTCAATTATGAGTCCTATTTCAGTAACCACAAACCACTTGTAGTTAGATTTAAGAGAAAATAATTTTGTTTTCAAATAGAAGAAAACGTCTTTTTAATATCTTTTTTCAGATATATGCATTACACAATTGAATTTATAAACATTTACAAAATTTACAAATATTTACTGAAAGATAGCATACGTACTGATACATAATACGAAAATGCTCTAACACGTCCTGTGTCCAGAATGGAACAGGCTTAATTGCTTGTTTTATTATTTTAGAAAGTTATGGCTGATGACTTCCTGTGCCATAGAGGTGAATTTCATGTTTCTTTCCTAGATATTGAAACGATGTTGAAACTAAAAGACTTCATGGATAAAAGCCATTTCAATAATCCAATTTTCTTGACAAGACTATGGTTTTACTGGCTTCCCAAACCTCATGCCTGATTTGTATAAATAAAAAAATACCATACAATAGAATATACATTTAAATATTTATTGACAGAATCATTCTACCAGGGGTGTTTGGGGTCCCCTGGGCATACCACACATCTGTATCACCCTTAAACATGATATATGTATATGAACTTTACAGGAAGAGACCCCCCTCCCCCTTAGGCAGTTAGGTAACTAGGCGATCATTAGACAGGTCCGAAAGAACTACCAAGGCTATAATAGAAGCGCAGCTCTGGCCATGGCTTATATGTATGTAACAATGATAACAATGGGCCATAGGGACATATAAATGTAGAATGTATCTCTTTCTGTAATCACGGCATATGGAAGGGTTGAGGGGTTAGCACAACGCCCAGGTGCATTGACTTACCTGATTTATTTCGCTCGGCCATACGTTTAAATGTATATTTTTTGTTCAGTTCCTAAGTGATTCCAAAATGAAACACTTTTAACAACAAACGCTGGTTCTTTTTTCTAATCTAACGTGAAATAACTTTTGTGTATGTGTTTTGCAAATGTATAGGACAATGGACATGGAGGCATCAATATTACGGGGAAAATTATTATCATGAATTTAAATATCCATTGGTCCTCACCGGAGATCGAACCCTGGTCCCTCAGATCAACATTCGAGCGCTTTATAGCGCGACCACCCATTAGTATACCCCAACAATTGGAATACGCCTTTGCAACTTTTTCTTAAATTCTGAAAAAAAAAAAAACTCTGGAAAAGGCGTGACGAATACGCCATATTATGGGATGGTCACACCTGGGAAAAGACATCACCTGACAAGATACTTTTTTATTTTCTATATTTCGGTCATGTGCACTTACAAGTTCAGTGAAAATTCGTCCGTCCTTGAATTAATAATGCCAATTAGCGCAGCGTATTACATTGCTATGAAATAAAAACGTTTCTCTTTTAAAGTCCAAAGAGAATACATTTTCTCTGGCTACGTCATATTAGAGGTGTCAACAACAAAATCAACAAACAAACAAACAAATACAAAATAAAACACAAAACAAGATTCGGACTCATGAATAATTTATGAATTTTACTTTGCAGCTTATTTAGTGTGACAACCTAATTATTTTTTTTTATGCCGAGGACTGGATAAAGGGAAACAAGTCTAGTGCTAAATAGGATTATTGAAACCATCACCAGCCTAGATAAAGAAAGGGCTGTGTATGCTGGTATATGTAGTCTGTGAATAACAGACATTTTTTACATTTCATTTGGCTTTTATTTATTTATTTTTTGAAAAAAATTCCATCAACACTACAGTGTCTAATGTTGAAATTTGTGTAAAGAACACTTTATTTGTTGAAATATTACCATACGAAATCAGAAATAGAATTGTTTTTTTTTCTTCAGTATCTATCTATCTATCTATCTATCTATCTATCTATCTATCTATCTATCTATCTATCTATCTATCTATCTATCTATCTATCTATCTATCTATCTATCTATCTATCTATCTATCTATCTATCTATCTATCTATCTATCTATCTATCTATCTATCTATCTATCTATCTATCTACCTATCTATCTATCTATCTATCTATCTATCTATCTATCCATATATCTATCTATCTATCTATCTATCTATCTATCTATCTATCTATAGATCGATCCACCCATCAATCCATCCATCCAATATTTATTGGCCATTATTGAATGCAGCCTGCTATAAAAGTATTAGATTTTTGTATTAAAAAGCTAAATATTCGTAGTTTAATTTTTTTTAATCAAATTCTAATTTTAAAGATTAATAATAATAACTCAGCTAAATTAGTTAAAACAAAAGTAAATTAAAAACAATCTATCTCGTTTCGTCATCATCATCCATGATTCTCTGCGGGAATGTTTGGTCCACTACTTCCGTTTTCGTTTTCGTCTTCTCGTTGCTCCAGATGCTCTTGTTAACGTAATCTTTTCTTGTGTTCCCACTTAAACAGCACTAAATATTGACACAACGCCACGATGACCGCTATATTTATCCCTATGTCTACCCCAGCTAGAAGATATCTGAAGATCGAAAAAAAGAAAATCAAAACAAACAAACAGCAACTGGTTATTAAGCTTTTTGATAATTTAAAAAAAAATATATATTTTCCACCAATTTAATGATTTACTGATTTAGAACTTTAAAACGACAATAATTTTTTTTTTTTTGAAACCAGGGCGAGAAGAGTTTGTGCACATATCACTTCGATATAAGAAAGACGAAAAAGCTTCACCCTCTGAAAGGAAGCTAAAGCTTACATAAACTTTTATATGTGTAGGATTTCAATTTATCAAATTTTAAATGTAGGCTAATTAGTAATTTTTATTAAATCCCTCTTATAAATGCATGTCCATATCATAATTTAATACAAAAAAAAATGTTTAAAAGTAAACAAAATTTCAGCAATTGAGTGAATACATTCATGCATTTCATGCTTCTGTTAAGATGAAATTATATTTGTTGATTCTACTATTCCAATAATCTACCCAAAGCCTATCAGTGGTGTGTCTCTGGTCTATACAGTTATCAAAAAGCAAGATTGCTGTTTTCAAGGAGGCGCCACAGAGTCATCGCTCAAACCTTTAGCCGACATCTGGTACAGGGATGGCTGAGACCCCACCCCTACCCCTACCAGTGAACAACGCCCCTGCAGAGACATTTTACCCCCCCCCTCCCCATCTTGATTTCTTTGAATACTAGATTGTCGGTATATTTAAATTAATGATTCAAATATTTTTGTCCCGTCTCACCTGATCTTGTCCCTGTCGTATAGAGAGCAGAAATCACCATCCCACGTCAGACAGGTTTTGTCAATGATGGATCCAAAGATGTTGGATGAGGGTATGGAAACTGAAATATCACAATTACATACTGTACACAATCATACACTGTGTACATGTATATATAATATACTGTTATATACAATATACAGTTGTATACTCTATACAGTCATATACTATACAAATTTATTTATACTGCACACCATTACATACCATGCAGTTATTTACTATTTACTAAATACAGTTATATACTTAAGTGTCACATATAGACGTTGATGTGTGTAATACAATAACTGAAATGTCACAGTTATATACAATATTCCAGTGGTTCTGGAAAGTTTACAATAACCGACCCCATTTCACGAACTGCTTTATTTTCGTGATCCACCGGCTTAGAAAACCTGCAACACTAAATTAAAGAAAATAAATACGCCTTTAGATTTATACATTATATTTAAATCTTTTTTTTTGGGACACAGCTAAACTTCGTTCGCGACCCACGCTTTTTAAAAACCACTGTTATATAAAACTATACATTTCAGTGACGCAAATAGAAATTTATTCTTACACTGAAATGCCTAATATATAACTTGAAATGTCAAATATATAAATTGAAATGCCATATATATATATAAATTGAGATGTCTCATACAGAAATGTAAATAGTAATGTGTCGTATAGAACATGGCTGATTCCAGAAAGTCCTTGAACCTGATAGGCTCTGACAATCGCACAAAACTGGGGCTATTCTCCAGGACCGGCCTTAGCCTCGAGAGGGAATCATCCATGATTTATACAACTTTTTAACATAATAATGTTTTGTCGCTAGGTAAAGTTTAGTCAGCTAAGTAGCTCGTTTTATTCCAAAGTAAAATGAATTTCATTACAGTGGGTACAATAGTTGCAGAACCCATGGGTCAAACCTACTGTTTACAAATACAATGTACTTACTAAACGTTCAACTTCAGATGTGTGCTACTTACTAATGATAGATGTGGATAAAACATAACACTATTACTTACTAATGATGGATGTAGACAAAACATAGGACTATTACTTACTAATGATAGATGTAGACAAAACTTAGGACTATAACTTACTAATGATATATGTGGATAAAACATAGCACAATTACTTACTAATATTATTAAAGAACATGAAGAAACTGATGGCGAAGGCCCTGTCTCGTATGTCCACTATTCTGAAATAAACAAAACAAATAACCTATTTATTTGATTCTAGCAAGTAAAGAAATGTTTCATGTTAGAGTCTCACTATTCTAATTTTGCTTCTAAAAGATGATATTTCAAATTTTTTTTTGTAACCTCTAATAAAGAATTAGACGATAAAGATGAAAAAATCAATAATATTTTTGTAACAGTTTTTGTTCAAAATATCAACAAGGCATGCCTTAACAAATATCAATCATTGTTTTATCGAATTACAAGACAGTTTGACTTGTGTGAGTGTGTGTGTGTGTATGTGTCGTGCATCCTTGTGGTGAAGTGTTTTAGTGTTTGTGTGTTTGTTTGATTGTTTTTTTATCGTACTTTTGTACTTGTGTTTCTGTTTGTGTATATAAACCACAATAGGACTGTCTTCATGGTCTTCAATCATCCTCGCCATAGCCGATAGTTCAATGGCCGTGGGAAACACCAAGGGAGATAAATCGGGGACACTTGATCTTAAATTATTCCTTGACCCTCACTGGAGATGGAACCAGAGTCCCTCAGGTCGACAGTCTAGCGCTTTACCACACGGTCATCCATCCCATATGTGCTATTTGTACGTGTTCTGGTTCATTTTATTGCATTATTTGTAGTCTTTACTATCTTAAAATGATTCTGGTTAAAAAAAATATGGATTACCGTAAAATCAGTAAAAATCTGGGGATTTGTGTGGCCCCCTCCACCAAGTACTGGACTCCGTGAAGAACAACGTAAATCAGGAAGTTGGTGTGACAGTCAGTTGGACACAGCCCGGGGGTAAGTTCAGACACCCCGCCGCTAAAGTTTTGTAGTAAGGCGCAGTCTACAAAACTCTGAGAAGGATCAAAGAATTAATACAATTTTTACTTCGAACTCTAAAATGCCTAATAAAAACAAGCAAGTAACAAATCCGACCATACGGTTTTGGAATAATTTATTTTTTTCGGCCCAGAATGCAAATTGGCTTTTTGAAGCGGTCGAACATCGCATGTCTTTGTTGAGTACTTTAGTCTCGCTCACATGGCTACCGATATGTTTACACCTGGTGATGATAGCAGCGAGTGTATTTATTACAACTTTATTTTTTTACTTTCTTATTTTAAGTTTTTTTTTTCTTCTTTTTTAGTTATTTAAAAAAAAAATTACCTGTGTACCTTCTTCCACCTACCCCCCTACAGCCCTCTTGCCTACTAACCTACCTATATAACTAAAAAAAAGTACCTTTTTATGTAACCTATCTATCTATCTATCTATCTATCTATCTATCTATCTATCTATCTATCTATCTATCTATCTATCTATCTATCTATCTATCTATCTATCTATCTATCTATCTATCTTCCTATTTGTCTATCTCTCTCTCTCTCTCTAAATATATAAATAAATAAATCTTTCATTATTCTAGTGGGAACTCACTTTTCCCTGCACCCCCGAACATCCTGCAAAACACGGGGACAGGTAATTGTTTCCGTCACTTCCACAAGAGATGAGCTGCTGGCTGTGTGTGCAGTCACAGAGTGAGCTGGTGTTGACTGGGACAACCCTGGAACACACACACAGCTAAATTATTGGTGGGGGGGGGGGTTCCAGGTCACTTTACGTCTCTGTTGATCTAGTCTATGTCTATCGTGTTCATGAAAAAAATAGCGGACCCAACTTCATGCACATTCTGGATCCCAGAGTGAATTAAAAAAAATATTTTTCAATAGGATTTAATGTTTATATCTACAGCCGTAGGCGACCCTAACAGCATTCGGGATCTACCTCGTGTATCTTATGATACGCCGAAAGCTGTAAATGAATGCTGTATGTCAGACTACATAATCTACTGTCACGAGAGGCCTCTTCTGTCACACGGGCCCTCTACTGTCACGAGAGGCCTCTTCTGACACACGGGCCCTCTACTGTCACAAGGTGCCTCTACTGTCACAAGGTGCCTCTACTCTCACCAGGTGCCTCTACTGTCACAAGGTGCCTATACTGTCACAAGGTGCCTCTACTGTCACAAGGTGCCTCTACTCTCACCAGGTGCCTCTACTGTCACAAGGTGCCTATACTGTCACAAGGTGCCTCTACTGTCACAAGGTGCCTATACTGTCACAAGGTGCCTCTACTGTCACAAGGTGCCTATACTGTCACAAGTTGCCTCTACTCTCACAAGGTGCCTATACTGTCACAAGGTGCCTCTACTGTCACAATATATATATATATATATATATATATATATATATATATATATATATATCTTTAACTGATCTCCGGGGAGAACTATAAACATGACTGTCCCACACACACATAGAACCAAACACAAATAGAACCACACACACATAGAACCACACACACATAGAACAACACACACATAGAACCACACACACACATAGAAACACACACACGGATGTTGATTACTGTCATATCCATCATCACCTGAAGAGTACGACACCTCTGACATCCTGATGTTGTATTCATTGGCCATGTAAGTATTACGGAACATCGATATACCGTTCATCGGTACTGATATGATGGCGATGTCCACAAGTATAAGTATAAATATAGGCATCCTGAATAGTCGATATAAGGCTTTAGGAAAATCTGGATAAAAAAAAACGTGAATGAACCAAATCTCTTATATGTGAGTTTTAGAAATACTATTTAGCTTTATACATGATGTATAGGAATTAGTAATACTGGCTACAATATATTTCAAAAAATATGTAACTTGGAGCATTTATATATAAGTGGTAAACAAAAGACGAGTAACTGGAATGGAAGCCACAAAGCTAGAGAAAGACAAGGGTCTATAAACAGACATAGAGAGTAACTTTCGAAAGTGAAAAGAAAGAGACAGGGATGTCATGGATTCAGAAATAAATAAGGACTGCCCGAAAACCATAAAGAAACGAATGAATTGTTATTTTCTGATGTGTTGATTTTTGGTTATAAAAATAATCGTCATTGTAAACGTTTGGTATAAAAGCAACTATTTATGATGAAGTAAAAAATGATGATGATCAATATTGTTGAGACCAGTTTCTATGCTGGGGGTATGCAAGTAATTATAATAATTGGCCTTATGGTAAAGCACATACAAACAAGAATAACAAAGGAATCGATTATAACCTTTAATTAAATCAAGCGTGGTACTCTCATTGGTCTGTCCACTTTCAACATCAGCACCACCCACTGACTGTTTGAAAACAACTTCTCCCGTCACGCTGACCTTTCTGTCTGTTGGTCCGTCAGTTGCAGAATATAAAACACTGGACCTACATATAAATAGTGTTTTATTTACCAGGTTCTTTCATAATATATATATATATATATATATATATATATATATATATATATATATATATATATATAGATAGATAGATAGATATAAATAATGGGCGGGAAAGATATAAACAGAATATAACAATATATAAACTGGAACTGAACACCTATTTACCCGATTAATTATTATCCTATTGACAGCCTCGAACATTATTTCAGTAATATACTCACACTTTGCTTAGACTGGAATCAACTGAAGCCAAATGTTTGTCCCTTGCCACTTCTAAGCTGAATTTTTTATTTGACCTGATTGCCAAGTCTGGGTGACCAGGAGTTGAACTTAATATCTCTCTGTTGACTGATCTGATGGTGAGCACAAAGCAAAGCCATAAGAACATATCTCTTGTTTCTTACATATCCGTGTTCCCATTGTAAGAACGTACATGTATTTGAATGTGTAGTAATTTAATCTTTTCACCTCTGACAATTGTGATATTATAGACAGGCCCATTAGAATTATCTCTCAGAGTCGGACCACATTAAAAGATTATTATAAAAAATAATTCCTAGATCGATATTGCAAGAAATGTCAGCTGCATGATGGGAAGTGCTGTTTGCGTGGGACGCATTATGGTAAGTGCTGTTTGCATGACATACATGAAGTGCTGTTCGTGTGGGATGCATGATGAGACGTGCTGCTAGTGTGACGACCACGTGCGGTTTAGAAAGGGATAGCATGCTGAGCTAGAAAGGCACTCTGTCACTGCACTGTGTATCACAGCACTACAACTATCATAGCACTACATACATCACTGCACTATATGTTTTACTGCATTACCGTTAAAGTTGAGTACTCAATTACGTATTATTATTTTATATCGAGTTGTACTGAGGTGCTGCTGAATGAACGTCAGTATTAGACCAATCAGTTAGCGACACACTCCGTACCAAAATAATCCGTTGTGTGGTTTTAAATACTTCTCCCGTGTTGGCAATATGTTGCCAGAGCTGTTCTTCTAGACAAACGTGGGAACCTCTGCAATACGGCACACACACACACACACACACAGACAGACACACACACACACACACACACAGACACACACACACACACAGACACACAGACACACACACACACACACAAACACTCTCAAACGGTCTAATTCTATTATTAATTTATTTTAAAAATATATCGCCTGGAGGTACTTTTGGCGTAGGGGAGGGGTCGGCAACCTGCGGCTCGCGAGACGCATGCGGCTCTTTCGATGTCAAGTTTCGGCTCTTTCGATGTCAAATTGCGGCCTAATCAATTACCATAATATTGAAAGAACAATTTTAGTGGCTTTTTAAAAACTGAGAAAATTGCAAATTTTAACTTTTGGCTCTTCCGTCTCAAAAGGTTGCCGACCCCTGGCTTTGGGCACCCAAATAATGGTTTACTATAGGCCTATGAGATAATTATGTTAAGCGCCAGTTAAGAAAATGAACATTTAACAAAGTATTGTGCCTTGAGAGCAGTCTACATGACAAGTGTTCTTGTGTCTACTGTGTGGCATGTTATTTTTTACTTGTATGTGTCACCTGTAACCATATACTTACTTTGACTGCACTGTGACATTTCCCTCCTCTCCTAAGTTACCGCCGGCAAAAGTGACGTAAGCTTTGTCCAGCGCCTGTTTCTGTTTCTTCTTTGAGATCAGACGTTTAGGAAACAGGAGCAGAGGGAATGAGGACAGAACGGTGCCGGCTCCAAATATGAGAAACGCCAACCACCAGGCGGCCACAAACCTGTTGTCTGTTGCGTCCATGGGCGTTTCTGTACAATGGGACATAAAGCTATTGTTGATGTTTCTGTACAATGGGACATAAAGTTATAGTTGATGTTTCTGTACAATGGGACATAAAGTTATAGTTGATGTTTCTGTACAATGGGACATAAAGCTATTGTTGATGTTTCTGTACAATGGGACATAAAGTTATAGTTGATGTTTCTGTACAATGGGACATAAAGTTATAGTTGATGTTTCTGTACAATGGAACATAAAGTTATAGTTGATGTTTCTGTACAACGGAACATAAAGTTATAGTTGATGTTTCTGTACGATAGAACATAAAGTTTTAGTTGATGTTTCTGTAAGATGAGGCGTAAAGTTATAGTTGATGTTTCTGTACGATGGGACGTACAGTTGTAGTTGATGTTTCTGTAAAATGGAACGTTAAGTTATAGTTGATGTGAAAATGAAAATAAAAAAGGTACAAGAAATTTGTTCCAATGAAAATGGCAGAAAGAAAAAAGAAGAAAATGAATGTTAACTTTTAAGTTTTATTGTTTTGTTTATAGTGACCAAATACACAAATAAAGACACTTATGGCTAATAGCAGTGAAATTTTGCTGGATTGATAGCAGGACCTTAAACTATTCCGGTAATAATAATTCATTTCTTCAGACTTTCGGAATAATTTTTTCTTAGGACACCAGACAGTCCACCCAATAAAATATAACTAATTTTTTTTTGTAACATAATGTCAGCTATGATGTCATTTTTTTTTTCAAAGTTGGTTTTTCGATGTTGAGAATTTGTAAATTATAATATTTTGGTGGCAAATAAAATATATAGTGTACGGTATGAATTGACCATTACTTTAACAGCTTTACGGGCCCCCAGGGGCGGATAAGTGCAAATACTTACAACGATCACTATGATAGATGAAATATGATTGGTTAATTTAGGTGTGGGATCTCAATACTCTAGGCGCCCTGGCTGATACCCGCGTTAAGACGCCCCGGAACGAGATTTATTAACATCAAACATTGCTTTATCGATTTACAAGATTTGAATATTACCTTTCAGATCGATGGGAATTTCCGTTAGGACTCCGTTAATTTCTGTTCCAAGTTAGAAAACAGTTGCCGTATACCTATGGGACCAGAGCCGGCCTTAGATATTTGGCGGCCCTAGGCAAAAGTAAAAATGGCGGCCCCTCTACATATTAATTTTATATAGTAATCATGAACAGCAAAGTTGGACTAGATAGTGACACTAGTAAACGATTTTTTATTAATAATAATTAATTAATAGACGAAAGAATATTGTGTTCAGAATTATGAAAATTAATAGTTAGGTTTATTTACAGAACAATTTTTCTACACTTTATGCTTGCAAATTCGTCAATTAAACTTGCATAATCCAACGATGATGCTATATCATTCTCAATGGAAATCAGGGCAAGGTCTACCAGCCTATCTTGCGTCATTGTGGAGCGCAAATAAGTTTTAATTAACTTTAATTTTGAAAAACTGCGTTCTGCTGATGCAACAGTAACAGGTATTGTTAACGAAATGCGTAAAGCATTTGTAACATTTGGAAAGACCTCATTTAATCGGTGTGCATTAATATACTTTAACACGTCAAGTGGAGATGTACCTTCAGGTAGGGAAAAGGTTAAAGTTTTTAGTTCAGTAAATAAATTGAGTTCCTCGATGCCACTATCGATTTCCGTGATTGGTAAATGCGCAGAGGCAGAATTGCTAACATCAGAGAATACTTCATGTAAGTTTTTGCATTTTTTTTAGCATTGCGTCGTCACGATTTTTCAAGTCTGAAATTTTAAAGAGGAATCCAAAATTATTGTTAAATTGAGTTAAATGTTCAAATCGTTCATTAAAAGACATTATAGCTTGATTCATCAACATGTTGAAGAAACCTATCCGATAGTTTTCTCTGGGATCTTGCACTGATTCATCTTCAGTAGATTCATATAAAAACTGTTTTTTAACTCTTTTTCGTCTCAAAGAAATAACAATTGCTGGAAAACCCATTTCGTCATCACTCATTTCCAGCTCTTCTGCTAATGACTTTGCTGCAATTTCCGATGCCTTGAAGCCATATTCTTTGAACGAAATAAGAAACTCACGCAACTTTTGTAGTAGTTCAAAATTTAAATCCAATTCTATGTTATCACGCTGCATCGTCTTACTTAGCAAATTTATTTTATTTAGCAATTCATACCAAACTGACAATGTTACAAGGAACGTGAAGTTTTTTAATTCTTTTGCTAGAAAATTAGCTTCTGTTCTGCATTTTGGATCATTGGCTGTTTCTGAGACCTCAACCAATGCGTCATATATATCACCAATTTGATAGCGAATGGCTTTTACACTGCTCACTTTACACTCCCATCTAGTGTTGGACAATGGTTTCACTGTAAGATTTTTCACATGTTTTTTTAGGATTTGCCATCTTTGAACTGATGCAGAAAATAAAACATAAATTTGCTGAACAATACCAAAAAAAAAAGATCTAGCAACTACAGAGGATTGAGCCATATCTCCAAGAAGCAAGTTCAAACTGTGACAATTACCGCATGGCACAAACAATGCTCGTTTGTTTATTTGCAAAATTCTGGATTGAACTCCTTTATTACAACCCCGCATGTTTGCGCCATTGCGATTGACAAACCAAGTTCATCGAGTTTTTGTAAAAATGCATTAACAAGTCCGATTCCAGTGCTATTTTCGGTTGGTATAAAACCTACAAATTGCTCCACAATATTTCATAGTTTGTTCGTTTATTTCAACATACCGAATGATTAATGTCATTTGCTCTTGGTGGCTAATATCCGGAGTACAATCTAACATGACAGAATAATACTTTGATTCAATAATGCTGGCTACAATTTTCTTTAAAATTCTCTGGCTGATCCAATGCAGAAATACATTTGGCATGGTTTTACCGAAATAGTGATCATGAATTTCATTATTGTTTATTCTGCGAAGATGTTCTTGCAAAACGGGATCAAATTTAGCTAACAGCTCTACCAATCCCAAAAAATTTCCATTGTTAGCACAATTCAAATTTTCATTTGTTCCTCGAAATGCAAGATTATTTTTAGCCAAATATTGGATAATAGCTAACAGCCTTTCAAGTACACCACGCCAATGCATTTTTTCTGCATTCATTAATCTAATAGTTTCTTTATCAATCGTTATATTTAAATTCAATCTATTCTCCATTTCGATCCAGTTTATCTGCGCAGTGATGTGGTTACATGATTTTTCATGAAGGCTGACAACAGCTACGAGGGGTAAAGGGTTAACAATGAAATTATTGTGATCGTTAGTTTACGCCAGCTATTGAACGAAAATAAAATAAAAATCAAGTTTTAAAATTTTTAAAGCATTGTAAATAATTTGTGATATTTTAATTTTTTCAATAATTTTTACAAAATTGGCGGCCCCTTTGAATTTGGCGGCCCTGGGCAAATGCCCAGTATGCCTAGTGCTAAAGCCGGCCCTGTATGGGACGTACAGATATCCACATTAACGAAGCTGATTGTTGAGAGATGACGGCCAACAACTAATGTCAGTCAGTCGACTGCGTTGTCTGGATTTGTCATCTCATGCTCTGAGACCATTATTTTTTTGGATACTTTTTTTACGTCTATTTCAGTTTGACTTTGATCTTTTAGTTTTTCCGATGTTGTTTCTTCTGTTTTGTCGGCAATGCTATCTTTTTTCAATACGTCATGATATGTTAAGCTATATGTTCTTGCTCATTGTCTTCGACTTCGGACGCTTCACAAAGTAACTCGGAGGAGGACTCTAGAACGACGTCTGTATTTTTATCCTTCATATTCAAATGTTTATAAATAGCAGGCTTGCGGAGCCGCCATATTTTCTTTCGGCTCCGGCTCCGGCTCCCAAAAATTGGACGGCTCCGGCTTCGGCTCCCTATTAAGATAGTATCACACGAGACAAAAATTGTTGTAATTTCTCCACGCTAACATGCCGCTGATAAAAAGTTATGCAAATTTTGCCGCGTTCACCCCCATGGTCAGGAACTTGAAAAATATACGCATTGTCGATTTTACTAAAAACAAACCATTTCAGTGCATCCAGAAACATATTATTTTCGATCAAGGTTTCACTAGTCGCCATTTTCATAAGTACTAAAAATTTATTTCAATAATCAAATTAGCCAATAGTAAATTGATACATTATTTAAAATATTTTAAAGACTTCAGTATTTATATTTGTTATTTATACATTCGAAGTGACTATTCGGACCCGGGCAGGCCCTTAGCCAGGATTATTGCATTGGGGGGGGGCCGAAGAAATTTTCGGGGGAAGGGGCGAAGAAATTTTTTTCGGCGGGGGGGGTGCGCCGAAGAACTGATCCTGGGGCACAGGGGCGGATCTAGAAAACTTTGAAAATTGGTCTTTGAACAAAACATATTTCGATAATTTAATGATGTATTACCTAAACTTGCAATAACCGGGGGGAGGAAAGGGACCCCGGCCCCTACCCCTACTTCCACCCCTGGTAGGGGTGCAGAAGAAATGTTCGGGGGGGCGAAGATGGAGGTGCCAAGCGCCGAAAGCTTCCGAACGGAGAGGAGGGGTTTGGGGAGGGGACCTCAGTGAGTCCCCTCCCCAAGAAAATCCCAGTTCCATATCTCGAATGGTGCATTTTAGTACCGATTGTTTAGCTATAAATTAGAAATATATAACTTTAACTAGGTTTCAGTAATGCATGGCATGGTGCAGTTTTTTTTAAAAATAATTTAAATAGTAAAGAGTTTTAATGATAAAAATCTATTGATGCTGAGCTATTTCAGATTCCTGTTATAAATATATTGACCATTTGTTCTGCTACACAATTGTTACATAATAGATACCTGATTTATATTATTATACTGTTGGTTTAACGTATAACCCGGGAAGAACGACAAAGATGCACGAATATAGCTTAGCTATTTGTGTGATATTTCTTATAAAATATTGATAACAAAGAACAGATCTATCAAAACAAATTGCCTAGTCGCAATTATTCAATTTAAGCTAAAAAGTAAATTTGCAAATTAAATAACATCACTCAGAAATCACGGAGTTTGTACTTTATTATTTTATTATACATATGTATAAAAATGATGTCAGAAGTCAATGTTATTTTATTAACTTATTTAAGTTGCTAGTTGTCATCAGAAGATATCAATATATAAAACTACTACAAGGTTGCAAACAGGCACATCGACAGAAATGTCGGGCCCCTGGGCAGGGGTGACACGGGCCCCCGTGCTGATATTAATATTTTAAAACGTTGATTAGCCAGCTCAGTATGGGACCCTAAAACTCGCCGGGCCCCTGGGCATTTGTCCCCCCCCCCCAATTCTTCGGCACTGGTTATGAACTTATATTATTATTATTATTATTATTTCAAATTTGCAAACGTCGTGGTTTAGCACTGAATTTACCTAAAAATGCGTCAGCATTCAGATTGTCTGTTAAATCTTATCCAAATGCAAGCAGGACAAGATTGCTTAGACGCTTTTGTAACATCGATCTGCGATATGGGGTCAGCATTCGTGTGAGGGTTGAGAAACTGTTTTCACACACGGCTGTTGAAGTCCCAAATGCCAATGCTGCCAAAAATACCCAGAAGTGAACTTCAATAAGATTCAATCTTTTATGCCCTAAAATTAGATAAGATATATATGTAAGTAAAATAGCCTGAATGATTGCCAAAATATAAACTTTTAAGTTTTTATTAATATTGATTTATTGAACAAAATGATTGATGATTTATAGCTTTTATTAAAATTTTGTCATAAAGCTCAAATCATGCACAGGGGGGGGGCTCAGGTCATGAACTGGGGGGGGGGGCTCAGCCCCCACTAGCCCCTCTCTGGCTACGGGCCTGGTTAGAAGTACATTAATATACAAACATATAGATTAAGTTAGAAGTAAACTTATTAAACAGATATAAAATTAGAAGTATATGTTAAATAGATCAATTTAAAATAATAGAAATAATAAAAACGCTACTTGATATCGTTTTAAATATTACATTGCGCTACGTTTTGAAAATTTCGATTTTGTTTTCTGTATGATGTATGTCGTATTTAAATTATGTCTACAGATAGAATGGTTTTCAAATGACATCCAAGAATTCATAGATGGGTTGAGGTAATGTAGACATTTTCTATGATCTATGTTGCTTCCGTGAATTCAGAGTCAAGGTATAGGCATCAACTCATTGTTATAGAATTATCATACATAGAATTTTTTCAATTGCATATATGTTTTTCCATTATTATGTATTAGCTGAGTTTTATTATAGTCTGTTTTGTATCAGCTGAGTTTTATTATAGTCTGTTTTGTATTAGCTGAGTTTTATTATAGTCTGTTTTTGTATTAACTGAGTTTTATTATTGTCTGTTTTGTATTAGCTGAGTTTTATTATAGTCTGTTTTGTATCAGCTGAGTTTTATTATAGTCTGTTAGTGTCTGTTAGTCAAAGCTTGCTTGTGTTAGAATTTGTAATCCAAGGCTTGATTATGTTAGCGTTTGTAAGCTAAAGATTGCTTTTTAGCGTTTAGGAGCCAAATCACTAACGTAATTTATTTTAAAACAACTAACTTAATTTAAAAAAATCAATATTCTTTAATAATATTTTAATAAAATATGACTATTTTCCGATACAAAACAACATATGCTTGTTTTTCAAGCGCGGTTTGCCTCAGAGAATTAACAAACAGCAATGCCCAATATTTCACTAAAAACCCGCTTCACAGCCTTTTGGCTAAGATCAAAGTGTAGAATCTGCTCTATCATGGAACCTACATTTTTGGATAACCTAGTCTTGGCGATATGCCACGATCTGTGTTGAATAGATCATTGGGGTTCTCATGCCAGTAAAACAACAACCCTTTTTTTGCGACGGTGGTGGTTCTGTAGTCAATGAGGACAATCAGAGACCATATTATTCATATCTGGTGGTCGTGACAGCACAACACCCTTCCACTCTGTCCCATTCAAGCACACTGTCCCTCCACCCTCCATATATAGTAGAGGGGCTAGGCACATTACACCTTCCCCTCTGTCCGTGTGAGAGGCAAAATCCCTTGCCTTGCCATTCCGGCTTATCGGCAGTAAACACTATCTTCTGGTCGAGCCAGTCTGGGCATGTATTAAAATCCATTTATTTCGCCGTGCCGGCAGGTGTAGCGGTCACACTCACCCCGTCGCTCTGTAGAATGGCAGACTTGAATCAATATGCAGCTAGTGTGGTAGGCACACTACACCCTGTTGGGCTTTTGTGCATACAAAGCTCCATTAGCTCAACAATTTAAACATCTTATGCAAAGTAGAAGGGAGAAATAAGAAAATAATCTAAGTGATTTATTTTCTTCTATCATTGTTTTCCTCTACACCTAAGTCGCGGAAACCTTGTGAATCAAAAAGCTTTATAGATTGAGAACCATTGAGAAAAAAATTTAGATCATTGTAACTTATATTGTAAATCCAATACAAATTACATCATTGAGGAGAATCCATGTTAAGATACCATGATATTTTTCCTTATTTTTCACGTCTGATTTGTCAGAAACTGGTCTGATTCTCTAATGAATATGACAGGAAAACCCAACGTTGAAAAAGATAGATCTGAGGTAACAAGTTATATTTAGACAGTGTAACTTTAATTTTACTCATTACATGTCCTTTTATTAGCTTAGATTTCTATCACATATGCTAGCCAATTGATTTTATTTACAAAACGGCCGATTACAAGCTGGTTGATGACTTTAACTTTAATCTGGACCTCATCTTAACAGTATCTACTGTTCGGGACAGGTAAGTTATCGTATTTTTTTTGCTCAGAAATCTTCTCGTTAACTTTACATTTCAAAAAAAAAAAAACAGTGAGTTCAATCAATATAAAACATTTTTTCTAATACTGTTCTCCTCAGAGACAGTTTTCAGAAGGTTGGACACCAAATTGAAGACATGTTGCTTTGGTGCACTTTATATGGTTTTATGTGCACAAATATAAATAGGTAATTAAATCAAGGGCGTATGGTGGAAAGGGTTAGTCTTTTATTGACATGAGGGGGCGGGGAAAGAGGAGAGGATGTGAAAATTGTACACGTCATCAATGTAATTCTTCTGGACTATGAACTATATGATTTGTTTGTAAGCATTATAATATGTTTTCGAATATACAATAAAAATATCCATCGAATTTATTGTAATTTTTAAATATACTGCACAACATTTTTGAGGGGAACATGAAGTCAAGAATTCTAAATAACTTGGAACTAAAAATAATTGAAGATCCAGTATGTAATTGTTGTTTTACGAAGTATGCAAATTTGGAAATTTTTATTTTATATTTACCATTACAGCAGAATAAATTATTTATTTCAATGCTGAAAATGTGTTAATCGGTCAAAAACTTTGAGTGACTACCTCGCCGCGTGTTTGTGAGTGTGGGGGGGGGGAGAGACTATGGACCAGGCTCCACTCCTGAGGGGCACGCCTTTGAAGACTCGTGTGTACTCTAACTGTAACAAAACAAAATTTGTATGTTGTTTTTAGGCCAAAAAAGTAAGTATCAACAGTGTCGTCATACTAGATCAACATTGGGCTTGTTAGAGTTATAGTTATAGTCTGTTGTATTCCAACTCAGGCTATGATATCGCAAAAAAACCTTAACATATTCTCTCAATACCTCAATATATATTTTAGAGCATAATAGTTTAATTTAATGCTTCCCCCCACCCCCATCCCTTCTCGACCTATTACTAGTTTGTTTTATAAAATTAATGACTGAATGTGTTCAACGAAACTGTGCAAGGTTTAGGGCCTAATTTCTTTTTTACTGCCTTAGTTATTAAACAACCATTTTAGTGCCCTAACGCAATCGCTCTGCGTAATGTTTACCGGTCTAGGGGTTGCTCTTGGTGTGTGTATAGAGAGAGACAAAGAGAGAGGAAGTGAGAGACATAAATTGACATTATAAACAGCAATCATATATAGACAGGAAGACAGAGAGACAGACAGAGAGAGATATAAATAGATCATAGATAGATAGATAGATAGATAGATAGATAGATAGATAGATAGATAGATAGATAGATAGATAGATAGATAGATAGATAGATAGATAGATAGATAGATAGATAGATAGATAGATAGATAGATAGATAGATAGATAGATAGATAGATAGATAGATAGATAGATAGATAGATAGATAGAAAATCATTGCTATATTCCTATACAATATTTTCTCCTATTTTTCTAATAGCAATATAGAACTGATTCATTCCACTGACTATAACAACTGTTACACGATTGACACGTCCGGCTTGGAACAAAATGAGAGCGGAATACTTAATGGTGGGTGTCATTCTTATAAATAAGGTCCCCATGATCATTTAGAATAACTTTACATGGGGAAAATAAACTCTTTTTAAATGTGTTTCTCTTGCCGTGTAATGTTATTTGTTAAATTCCAGGTCTATAATAAGATAATTTTCGAAAACAAAATATTTATTCAACGCTTTTTATAATTCAATCTCAGATTAACTTCTTAATAACTAAAAGCATTTGCTAATAAACAAAGTTCACCTTTTTAAAAAGACGAAGTTTATTGGGTTTTTTTTTTAAGAAATAGCGATGATTATTTCTACACCGAAACAATTTGTACACTTTAATACACAAACTGAAAAAGACGAAAACTTATATTATAATGAACATTTTTAATTATTTCTTTTTTTTTTTAATTTTGCAGGATTTTGTTTTCTATTTCATTAGTTATGCTGAGTTAATTAAGACAACTCTGAAATTATGTTTAAAGTTTTGTTTTACAACTCATTGAAGTAGTTATCCAAAGAATCAGAAAATCAGAATTTCTCTTACCAGGTCTTGAGTTTGCTTTTTACGTGGAACCCGATGAATATGTTCCTTGGATAAAAGGGACAAAAGGAATACAACTTCTTGTCCACCCTAAGAAATCTTACATTTATCCTGAATACGACGGCATAGCACTAAGTCCTGGGATGATGACGATGGTTGCCATAACACAAGTAACATTCTTACTGTCAAAAATAGAACCTTTAAGTTACATTAAACTGTTTCTCTAATTTACCATATAATCTAACAAATGCTTACTGTGATTTTTTTTTCTATGAAAAAACCTCAAATTACAGATATTTTGATTGGTTTAATTTTTGTAACAATTGCTATACATGGTAAATATTCATACATACGCATAGCAGGCGCATGTAAGTTAGCGGTAGGCGCGTGGTAGGTAATTGACGAGAAATGAAGAAGCAGCGATTTTGCTACTTTTTTTGCCAGTAAATATAAAGAAAGAATGAAAGTATTCATATCAATAAAAATATTTAAATATTTTGAATTATTTAATATTCATATCATGTATTGAAAATATTGTGAAATAGTTCTTTGTTTTTGTTTTGTATTTTGCAATGTTTTCTTTTATTGTTAAACTAAATGTAAAATAATTTCCCTCTTTTTTGATTAAACAGCTGTAGTTATTGTCTGTGCATTTCAACTTGCGGGCTACGACATCCCGTTTTCCTCAATTGCCGCCAACAAAAGCTAAAAGCTAGGACATCACTGACATAGAAACACCGTATCTAGTCCAAATCTACTCTTTCTATTTTGTCTATCAGTAGAATGCTTGCAGGTCCTGTCTAAAAGTTTCATGCCAGTTGATCGGGAGAAAGTATAATTTTTTTTTTTAATTTACCTTACTGAGGTATAGACAAGGCTATTATTAAGGCTATTAAGGCGAAATAATTAGATTCTAAACGAAAATCGCCCCATTGATCACTTTATCTCTCAACGGTGAAAGTTTTAGTCAGTTTGTTTGCTATATTAGTTCCTATATTATGTTATTATGCACATGTGGTTTAAACAATAAAAACAAAAACAAAGTGTGAAGAGTTTAATTTTCAGGCACACTTTAAAAATATTTCACGTTTTTAAGAGTTTAGGGTCGTATCCAGGGCTCGATCTACCGCCGGGGATGCCAGGGATAACCCAGGCACTGAGAACTGTCATCCCCGGCTCTGTTTTAGCTAACAGATCCCAGCCGGGGATGAAATCATAGACATTTTAGTTTTCCAGGTCTGATGATGGCTAAAGTCCACACATAATGTGTTTTTCCCCATCAAGCTTTCTCATAAATATTTATGCATTTCATTTATCAGGAGAACGTCGTGCGACTTAAGGCGAACCTTACAGTTCCTGTGTGGAGACTGATGAATACATTGACAAATACAACTTCAGCTACAGCTCTCTAGTGAGTTTAACTTGTACATACCGTGTTAGACCCAATCGTGTCTTATTCATTCATGATAGTGACGAGATACAGTAGCGTGGCTACCATAAGTGGCTCGCGGAGTAGCACACTGACAAGGCCCACCGCTGTTACCGAGCCCAAAAGTATTAATGTACCAGTCGCCTCAACTGGCAGTATCCATCTCACTTGGCTGACCACACCCTCTATCCCCATCTAGTTACGCCACCGCTAAATCCGTTTTAATGTCCGTTAAGCCAAGATAAGGTTATAAACTTAACCACCGCTTCTTATTTTGCCAGCTGTGTCGCGATATTTGTAATATTAGGAAATATGTTACAAACTGTGGCTGTTACCCTCCACATTGGCTCAATGTCATGGACAACCCAAATAATCTTACACTTTGTGATAATCCGTTCGATAAGGGAAAACTCTTTTTATTCATTACACGCATGTTAATATCGTCTATACATATTTAAATTAGACACTACTTTAAATGGATATGTTTAATATTGCTTTAAAAGTTAGTCTTTTATAAAGAAAACAGTTTCCACAATTTCTAACCATACTCATATTTTTTCTATGAATGAATAGGCTGTACGCAAAAAATCTATGACCGAAGCCCCTGTAACTGTAAAGATCCATGTAGGTATGTATTTCGATAATTGATACTTGATTATTACTTTATTTGGTTATTAAATTTAATATAGGAGTCTACTGACTATTTTTCTAAGGTCACCAAATGTAATTGTCTTTAAGAGATGGGCGCCACTCGGATTTGCACGGGAGACTTTAATCAATAGCTCAACTGATATTTAGAATGTATTATTTATATACACATTCTTTATTTTACCTAATTATTATTTTTTCCTTAGAGAGGTTGTTTACAAAACTAAACTGTCATCAGCGACATGGCCGAACCAACATAAAGGGGTATAACTTATAACTTTAATTCTATTTCTTTAAACTCTCTCTCTCTTACTTTCAACTCATTCGATATATACATATATATATATATATATATATATATATATATATATATATATGTGTGTGTGTGTGTGTGTGTGTGTGTGTGTGGGAGTGTATTTATTGATTTATTTGCTTGTATGTGTTCGTGTGTTTTTCGTAAATTATTATAAATTGAAAAGGAAAAAATAATAAAGCATTAAAGACATATTTTATTATTTTTATCAATTAGAAACTTTTAGTGGAATATTTGTGTTCAAAGAGAGATTTCTCATTAGAAATATGTGAAAAATTACGACATCAAACTGAAAGAGAACTAAGGTAACAACTATTTTAAAAGAGTCTTTTGTATTTATAAATGGTTATCATTGAAAACAAGGCCGTAGCCGGGGAGGGGGCTAGGGGGGCTGCATTAATTCTAAAAATCAAATTTTATTATAAAATATACTTCTTTATCATTGCGTTCCATTTTTTTTCTTATATAAAACTCTCCGCACAGCCCCCTCCCCAAACAAAATTTTGGCTACGGCCTTGATTTGAAAAAAAATCAACAATAAGCAAGTATGGATTTATTTTATTTATTAGATCCATCACACCAGAAGTAGATTTACAATTAGATTTTTGTTTCTTTTCTTAACAAACTGTTTTTTTTAAATCTATGTTTGTAATGAATTCTGACTTTGTATAAATTTAACATTTCAGGGATAATTTTGTTGCATTTAGAATTTACTATGAATCCATGTATTCTACACATTTTACTGATGTGGCTGAAATAAATGTATGTTGTAGTAAATTAAGCTTTATTTTATCTAAAATAAAGATTTTAGTTAACTCCTGATCAATTGTAATGGCTTGGTCAATTTAAAAATCTACATACAATGGAAGTTTATGCAATTAATCGTATCAAATAAAATGAGAAGGGAAATTATGTAAAAATAAAACTTGTTGTTAAAGGCTTTAAAGTTTGATCATAAAAATATTTATAGAAATGGTATTTACTAAATGGATTATATGATTATATATATTTCAATTATTTACCTTTGTGGTAAATCAATGAATTTAGTATAATAATTGATTACTTCTATTTTACATTTAGTAAAACAACGAATAGAGTATGAAGTGATATTAAGTCAATAATATTTTGGTGTTGTAATTCGGACATTTTAAAATTACCCTTTTATTTAGTTAGAATATATATTTTTTTATATTTTTTAAATATTGAAATAAACGGTTTTTAAAAAAATAGAAACGTTACAAATGTATCTAAATTCTTCGTGTTCAAAGTTTTTCAAAGTATTTCACTAGTTTTTGTTCTAAATGTTTATATAGAGATTTAAATTAAGTAGTGTACCTAGCATAATATTTTCTCATAATATAGTTTCAGCAAAAATATCTATTGAATTTGTAGCTAATTTAAGAAAAACAAATGTATATATATTTACAGTTAGGCAGCGCTAATTAAATTCAAAAATAATGTTTTATGCTAGTTGGCAACGTTTCTCAGTAATCTTGGTGGATGTGTTGGATTGTGGATTGGAGTTTCTGTCTTGAGTATTGTCGAACTTCTCCACTTGTTTGCTGACATCATTTGGAGGGTTTTATCAGGGATAAAACTTTATAACAGATCAGCTCGAAATGGCAACATCGCTTGAAGTTTACTTTTTTTGCAATTGAAGCAATTTATCATTTGTGATTGTTGCAATTTAAGATTTGCAATTGTAACATTTTACTACTTGTAATTGTAGCCTTTTGCTTGCAATTTCTATTCATAATTCTAGAATTTTAATTTTCGTAGTTGTAGCATTAAACGATTTGTTATTGATGCAGTTACTATGTTAAAAATTAACACATAAATGTTCATTTTACTGATATTCAATTGTCAATTACAAATTTTCACTAAATTTAAAATACATTTTCTTACACCCTTAAGATACATGTTAAAAGTACTGATTTTATATATCTCTATCTCTGTCTCTCTCTCTCTCTCTCTCTCTCTCTCTCTCTCTCTCACACACTCTCTCTCTCTCTCTCTCTCTCTCTCTCTCTCTCTCTCTCTCTCTCTCTCTGTATATATCAACACAGATTTTTATATGTATGTATAAAAATTTTGTTTATACACAAAGACGAAATATTTGTATTTCATGAATAAATCATAATACTAAACATAGACCACTTCTGTGTAGAGAGCACTTAGTTACAATAGTACAACTGGGGTTGAAAGACCAAGAGATGTCTGCTAAGTAGGTTGCCTTTAAGGCGGATCTTGGAAAATTTGCATTTTCAGTGTTTGCAGGTTTCGCTATTTATTTTAGTAAACTAAAAAAAAAATAATTACTAGGATAGATCAATTCAAATAAAAAAATCGAATTCGTCAGGTATCAAACTATCTAAATGTCGGCCCTGCTGGAAGCCGAAAGATTGGTAAGGGGGAAGGGGGAGGAAAGAGCGTTCTATTTATTTCAAGAGGCGGTGAAAATCATAAAAAAGCTAAAAAACATCAAGGTTATTTCAAAATTGTCTTAAGTAACACAGTATCGTTAAATAGATTGTTTAGATTGTAGGTTGTGGCTTAGCTTTCATTATATTCATTATTCAGATATATAAGGTCAAGTTATAATAATTCATGATGAATTCAGAATTTTCTCAAAAATATTTAGAGCACAGCTAAACTTTTATAAAATTTTGTTTATTTCTGCATTTGTTAAACATATTTTAACTAATGATAATTTTACATGAAAAGTGGTTTAACCCAAAGGCCCAAAGTGCTTTGGCCCTAAATTTCGTCGCTATATTTATGATGCTATTTCGATCGCCAGGCAACGGAAACTTTTATGAAATGATAAAAAAACATGCGTAATGGTAAAAACACTGAAATTGCATTTAATTTTAAAAAATAGCTCAAAGTAGTAAAATGGACAATGTATTAGTAGCAAATATTTTCTTTTTCACAGAAAAGTGTAGATTATATTTATTGTACAAAAAAAAATAATAATAATTGTATTGTAATTCACCGTCATACCCTTAAATGTAATTTATACTATTGCAATAATTATATATTTTTTTGAATAAATATAGTAGATTTCTCACTTTTATATAACTGATTTTTTAAGTCCGTATTATACTTTAATATATGAACTAGGGATGTGACGCAGCTGATGAAAATCCGCATCCGTCGAATTCGGATTTGGCACATACAAATCCGTCGGATTCGAATGCGGATTCGGATTTGGTCAACACTTGGCAAAAGGGGGTTAAATAAGTTCATGAACAAATACGACGTCTAATCTATGGACAGATGAGTAAGGAGTTTAGTCTTATATGTTTGCTTTATTTCGGGTTTTCGAAAGTCTCTAGGTTTTTTTACATTTTAGCTACGATTTCTACGGCCGTGTTTGATCTGAAAACGGTAATTTTTCAAATTTGAATCCGACGGAACTTTTTTTTCAAATCCGTCGGATTTGAATTTGCTCAAAAACGCCGAAGTTCGAATGTCGTCGGATTCGAATTCGAACTTCGTCACATCCCTAATATGAACATTAAAATATTTCAAAGCATTGAGATAAATATTTTATCATTAATAAACTGCTTTTTTTTTTGTTATAAAATACTAGTTTAGATCAGTTGTTCTCAACCGTTTAGTGACTCGCATTCCATTAAGAAACTTGCTCGGTTTAAGAAAAAAAAATGGAAATGATACATTGCGTATAAGGGGACGGATGGTCGTGTGGTAAAGCTCTCGACTGACGACATGAGGATCCTTGGTTTGATCTCCGGAGTAGACCAATGGATATTTCAGGTCATGGCTAAAGTCTCCGCTATGTCTCCCGTGGTGCCTCCATGGCCATTGCACTATCGGCTATGGTGGGAATGACAGAAGGATACAATAAAAACCGTCCCATTAGTAGATTATAGTATCTAAGAGATTTCATCTCATTCTTACAGGGACTTCACACACTCGCATTGCGTAATGCTTTCTCAATAAAGTAATAAGGTGAAGAACTTAGTGGTTAATGTGTTCTGAAAGATGACCAATTGTTGTTTCAAAGAGGACAACAATTGTTTTGTTTTCTTATGTTTTTGTTTTGTTTGTTGTTTTTTTCGGTCTGTCTAATTAAATACATTTGAGAGCGGTTAATTCTGTGATAAATCGATTGATATATTGATTAGTATTTTTATGACACCTGTGCAAACTTTGAAGATGTAGTGAAGTCTGTTAATCCCGTTCCATCGAACTCCTTCTCTTCGTAATACTGGTTAAATCTAATAAAGCCAGAGAGAGAGAGAGAGAGAGAGAGAGAGAGAGAGAGAGAGAGCAAAAATGACTCATTATGATCACATTCAATCAATATCGATTACAGTACCCGATTAGTTATGCAGAGTGTTAAACAGGTGTATGTAGTAATACAGTTCACACTGTCGGACGGCATGATACAGTAGGACGGAGAGATACAGTTGAATGCAGCGATACGGTCGGTCGGCGTGATACAATAGGAAAGAGAGATACGGTTGAATGCATTGTTGTAGTTGGATGGTGTGATACGATTTGATGGAGTAATACGGTTCAATAGTGTGTGTGATACATTTGAAATGAGTTTTAAAGCTAGATGGAAAATGTGATACTGTTAAAAGATTTTATGGGTGGACTGAGTTAGTTATACATTTGAGTAAACTTTTTTTTTTATATTTACATATTTTACTTTATATCTGCAGAAATACTGTGTTTCATTGTTAAATATAATTATCTTAAATGAACTTATGTCATATTTTATCTAGATTGTATTATTTACACCTCATAATGCATATTTCTTCATTCAAATTTTTTAATCCTGTAATGCATGTCACATTCTGTCATAATATAAAGCTAAAAATATTTCTATTCAATGTATTTATATGTGCTACATATGTTGAAACTAAATATGATGCATGGTCGTATGATCTTATATATGTTATTTTTTTTTTAAATATTACTTAGTGCGTAAATAATATACGCTATGTTTCAATGAGTTATTTCTTCTTTAGATTCTTTTATTAAACAGTAGTAGGACATGATGGTCGAGTGGTGTAGATACTCGCCTGTCAACCTGAGTGTCCTGGGTTCGATCATCTTTGAGAACCATTGGGAATTATTCCCTGTGAAATGTGTTTCAAAATTGTGCCACAAGTTCACCCAGCTTTAAATGGGCATTAAGTTGGGGAAGTAAAGGCGGCTGGGCGTTGTGCTAACTACACAATCCCTTCATATGCCGAGGTTATAGAAACAGATGAATTCTACACTTCATCTGCCCCGATGTTTTTTTTTTCCTTTTTTAAAAAAAGGGGGAGAAGGCGGAGGCCCCGATGGCCCGCTTATAAAATCTATCGACGTAGTTATAGAAAGTGGACACATATAATAGCCATTGTTATAGAAAGTGGACACATAGAATAGCCATTGTTATAGAAAGTGGACTCATAGAATAGCCATTGTTATAGAAAGTGGACACATAGAATAGCCATTGTTATAGAAAGTGGACACATAAAATAGCCATTGTTATAGAAAGTGAACACATAGAATAGCCATTGTTATAGAAAGTGAACTCATAGAATAGCCATTGTTATAGAAAGTGAACACATAGAATAGCCATTGTTATAGAAATTGGACACATAGAATAGTCATTGTTATAGAAATTGAACACATAGAATAGCCATTGTTATAGAAAGTGGACACATAGAATAGCCATTGATATAGAAAGTGAACACATAGAATAGCCATTGTTATAGAAAGTAAACACATAGAATAGCCATTGTTATAGAAAGTGAACACATAGAATAGTCATTGTTATAGAAAGTGAGCACATGGAAAAGACATTGTTATAGAAAGTGAACACATAGAATAGCCATTGTTATAGAAAGTGGACACATAGAAAAGACATTGTTATAGAAAGTGAACACATAGAATAGCCATTGTTCTTGAAAATTTCACTTTATACTTAGTTGGTGGTCTCAAAAATTTAATCACACTGGTCAATTAAAATGTACGATAAACTAATAATTATGTCGTAATTTCATACATAATGACTCAAGACATGTGGGTTCAATAATGACACTAATACTATTTATGTATTACTACAAAAATCCACTTAACTTATTTTTGTTTAAACATCAATATTTAAACAATTTATAATGTCCCCTTTTCTATAGCAATGGCTTAGCTGTGTGTCAGTAAAAAATACAACAAAATGCCAATGATGGAAAAAAAAGGCTGTCGTGAAAATCAATACATACTAATTGATTACCGCGAATAGGTTGTGGGAAGATCTGTACTATGAAATATGTACGGCTATTATTACTGCTGGAATTCTAAAGGCTGTAGCGGGGGGGGCTAGCGGGCTGCAGCCCCCCCACCAAATTAATTCTAAAAATCACATTTTATTATAAATTTACTTCTTTATCATAGTGTTCCAATTTTTTCTAATATAAAATTCTCCGCACAGCCCCCCCCCCAAGCCGCACAGCCCCCCCCCAACAAAATCCTGGCTGTGGCCTTGCTGACAAATAAAATAAATTTGCATTGCAGAGTTCATTTAATTGAAACACTGGCCGAGAGATGTAATACTAAAAATAGTTAAAACTGAGCTATCAATTCTTTGTGGAATAGCAGTAAGGACAGCAAATATTTATGAAAAAGTTTTCCGTTCTTATTTACAAGGTAATAATTATATTTTGAAGAAAAAAAAACTTTTTTTATTTTTATAAAGTTTATGCCCTGCATTTTTAAACTAATACAGGCTTATCCATCAATATGTGTACCAACACTTAATAGAACCAGCGTTTATGTGTATATAATCTCTATTGTTCTAAAAATCAAAAAAATAAATGATCACATTTGAAATTGAACGACATATGTATGTTTGCACACACTGTTGAAAGCTTTTCATTCAGCCTCTTGCTAATACATTTGGACGAGGTTGTTTCCCCCGGTATTATGACGTTTAAAAAAAAAACATCGAATAAAATTTATAAAACCAAAACAATGGGGGAAAATAATAACTAGATAATTAATTAGATAAATAATTATAAATATATACAGTGATGTCACATAATTACGTTTATCCAAATATATCAATTATTATAAGGTCTTGCTCGACTGTCAACCGGAAAGGTCCTGGGTTTGAAGCTCAGTGATAACCTTGAAAAATTTTTTCCAGGTCCCGGTGAAGGTCTTTATGTCCACCCAGCTTAAAAATGGGTACGCGACATTTGTTGGGGACAGTAAAGGGTATTGTGCTAGCTATACAATCCCACTGAACATACAAGGGGATGAATGGTCTTGCGATAAAGCGCTTGACTGTGGACGTGAGAGTCCCTGGCTCGAAATCCGATGAATGAAAGTAGGCCACCAAAAAAAAAACCATCCCGTTATTGTTTGTAGGATCTAAGAGTTCGTTTTTAGAAGAACTTCAAGACAGAAACACATGAAATCAACTTCATCTTACCCCTATTGGTCTGTATTGGCTTCAAAAGGGAGACTTTATATTAGAATGCAATATTATTAAAAGCAATAATAGTATAGCAATATTGCAACTAATATATATAAATATATTTATATTTATTTATTTATTTATTTATTTATATTCATGTCACATACATAATATTAGAGGTTAATGTTTGTATTAATGTGTTCATGTCTATGTTTTTTATAACAATGACAACCTAAACATTTTCTGTGAACATGAAAAAATAAAAACAAATAAACATGTTAACAATATAGTTTAAAATAATTTCTTTATATATGCAATAGCTGAAAATTCGGGGTTCCATCCCAATAAAATTTTGAAAAAATTCAGTTAAATTATAAAAGTCACAAAATTATACAAGCCAAAAGAAAACGTTGTCTTTGCATCTATGTTGATTACGGTGTTTAATTTCTACCCCCAAGTCAGTCCTCCAGAATCCCGTCCATTACCATTTAAATTTAAGGTGCTGATTCGTCTCCAAAAAAAAAAAACAATTAAAACTTCACCTTAAAATTAATTTAAAAAAAACTTTATTCCTATCAGTGGCGTAGTGAGGGGGGGGGGGGCTATCATGCCCCCGGGCGCTACTCACAGAGGGGAGGGGGGCAAATGGTATAATTTACATATTATATTATATGTTTTTTTAATGAAGGGAGCTAAAGTGGTATTGTGCCCCGGGTGTGAGCTTAGCTCGCCATGCCACTGATTCGTATTATTAATAAATCATCATCGTTTTACTAATAAAAATGCCTGCGTAATGCTAACATAAACATAATTATAATCCTAAATATTACTTAACTTTTCCTTACCATCATTTTCGCATCACACTTTAAAAAATTCAGAGTAGCCTACATATTTCAAATTTACTAAATAATAATAAGATTAAGAAACGAAAATAGAGGGGTTGGGGAAGCATTTATATCCGAGAATTGAACAAATACTGACGGATCCCGAAAAAATAACGCGTTCCGTCCAGACGGAGACGAATTAACGAGTGTTCGGAAGACGATTTACATTAATTTTAAAAGGTTTCTGGGGGGGGGGGGGCGATAGATACAAATTTAGCGCATATTTTTTTGTTTTATTCGTTAACTTTTGTAGTTCGAATGCTATTGTTTTCCCCCGACTTTATCAGGCTTGGGCAGACCCGAAATAAAGTAATAAAGAATAACTGTCGTGCATGCGCACATCTTTACTCTTAGTCTTAGACATATATCCCGAATAGACCGAATATAAAAATATATGCGTTCCGTTAATTTTTAAGTGTTTCTGGGGGGTATAAATACTGATTTAGTGCACATTTTTTTTATTTTTGTTTTTTTAACTTTTGTTATCTTCATGTTATTACTTTTTATTATTAATTATTTAAATGAAATTATTAAACTTGGACGGACCCATAGATATCTATGGACGGACACGAAACAAAATTATCTCGATTGTCGCACATGCGCACATCTATAGCCGGACCCCGGAAAGAAATAATACGGATTCCGTCTAGAGCGCATGCGCACATTTATAGCCGGGCCCCGGAAAAAAAAATACGGAGTACAGATGACCGGAATTGTAGCCACTGCGTAAATAGAATGTCTAGATCTCGCTGTAGTAAATTTATATGTTTTCTCATTTTTCTTATTCATTGTTCGGGCCAAAAAACAAAATGCTAAATATCCTGCTAAATGCTAGATCCAAATTTTTGATGCTGGATCGCAAAAAAAAAAAATGCTAAATTGGCAACACTGAGCCCGGCACTATACTTGTATGCTATGACATTTACATTTAATTTATGCATATCTACACTCTATCTATCTGGCTTAGAACCGGCCCGCAAAGTCAAGTTTACCAGCCCAATGTGGCCGGCATGTCAAAATGTTAGCCTAACACTGCCCTAGATTGTCTCCAGGGCTCGAACCCGGTATCGAAGGCTGAATGGTTCTACAATGCGTGACCATCCGCTAGATATTCTTTATATATCTTTACTTTTGTACCCCTCTTAATTACAAACAAATAAATATTAATTAATAAAATACAATTTCAAATTGATTTTTTAAGACTTACTGTAGTGACACCTGGCCATAGACACCATGCAGTTATCAAATAACTTCCGTTATTCAAATCTGTCACTTGACCTGCTGACCGGTACTGTTTCGTCCCACTGTCTACTAGCCAAACCCTGACTTCGTCACCACCCTTAGCTCTGAGCTGTCCATACCCGTTGACCAGGTCAACTCGTCCAGTAACGGTATCCCCGACCTGGCATCGGACCGTATCGTTGTCCACACCAACCATGGTGACATTGGACAGTTTCACGTCCGGCAACTGTTTCATATCTTCCAGCGGGGGATAACTCAGGTAGTCTTTCTCAAACTCGTAGATGTACTGTCCCTTTGATAACAAGGACACCTTTGGGTATGAGGCTTCGACAAGGACTTTGTCCCATTGGGCAGGGGTGACAGCCGAGCAGTGGGACAGTTCGCATGACTGGTTGCAGCTGTCGGAGGTCAAGTCGCCGAACCCCTCTGTGATTTCAGCTAGACTCACCCTGTGCCAGTCTCCAGGCTTTGTCTGGAGATAAGGGATAAACCAGACCTCTGGTCTCCATCCGCTGTAATAAAGATTAAAAAAACTAACTAACAGGTTCAGATAAAGAGTTTGTTATATTAGATAGTATGGACATGTACTGGTCGGATACAGAGGAGTGTTGTAATATCAATCGAAGCTTACTGTACTGTAGGCCCGTGGAAAAAATGGAGGCGCCATTTAGTGCGGGGGGGGGGAGAGGTGGCGGCACCTATTCTGTCACCAGCCTGGGGGTGGGGGGGGGGGGAGAATGGAGGAGGAACATGAGGGGAGGGACATGGGAGGTGAGGGAGAAAGGTCTATGACACACACAGACAGGCAGATATCTATAATAGATAGATAGATAGATAGATAGATAGATAGATAGATAGATAGATAGATAGATAGATAGATAGATAGATAGATAGATAGATAGATAGATAGATAGATAGATAGATAGATAGATAGATAGATAGATAGATAGATAGATAGATAGATAGATAGATAGATAGATAGATAGATAGATACATACATACATACATACATACATACATACATACATACATACAAACATACATACATACATACATACATACAAACATGCATACATACATACATACATACATACATACATACATACATACATACATACATACATGCATACATACATACATACATACATACATACATACATACAAACATGCATACATACATACATACATACATACATACATACATACATACATACATACATACAAACATACATACATACATACATAGATAAAGTCGCTCACCGTGTGCCCAGCAAATAGACACCTGTGGAGATGGCGGCCAATGTTAGATACACCAGGACATATCTTTTGTTCCATATTTCTCCACCTGAAGGTAACACTTTTAGAACCATGTTTGTCCTAGGAACTGAACTCTTCAATCCTTCACGACTGAACGAAGAATGTTGAGGGAAATCAGAAATTCTCTCTGCTGAGCCATGCGGGTGCGCACATGCAATTATGTAATCGATGGCTTCATAATCCACAAAAAATCGACACAACAACTGAAATACACTTCACTGACAAGATGTGACGCAATGGATATACAATTATGTAATCGATGGCTTCATAATCCACGAAAAATCGACTCAACAACTGAAATACACTTCACTGACAAGATGTAACGCAATGAATGCTCATGCAAATTTAGATATCATAAAGAAAACGTCAAAATAAAAATAAATTTGGGCTTCGGCGAGAAAATGTCGTTTATACTATAATCCTGTCCAGTCCTGTCCGTGGATCAGATGGGGATGGTGCGACTTTCCATTAGACGAGAGGTTCACCGGGGAGCTGACCGGCTGTGAGAGACAGTGGCATTGTAAATCGAAACAATTAAACCATTGGGCCGCGGTGAAGTTATCAAACGTCGACCGGTCCGCGGAGAGAAAAAAAAAAGATTGGCGGTCCACAGGTTTACAGGGCTGCTGAATCATCACCATGTCGGCACGATTAGAGCGTGTTAGAAAAAAAATGTATGCGTTTAAAATGTTTGAACGCAACGTGACCTAAATGCGTTTAGTTTATTCTAAAATGCTTTAACTTCGGAGTTTGAAAATAAATTTTTATAGAATAGAAATGAAATTATTAATCTGTTCTGAACAGCCATTGGGGAATCTTTGTTGTTTTCTCCTATCTTGATATTGTATTTGGTTTATATTTTTTCACATTTAGTGTATGTCACCAAGGCTCAATTTACCGGGGATTCCCCCGGCACTGAGAACTGTCATCCCCGGTTCTGCTTTAGCTAATACATCCCTAGCGGGGGATAAAACCATAGACATTTATCCCCGGCTCTTCATAAATTTTTGTTCATCCCTGGCACTGGTTTTTTTTTTCTTAAATCGAGCACTGGTTGTCACAGCTGCAGTGGGGTTTTATTTTAGATTTGTTTATTTTCGAGAAGTTTAGAAAGATCTCGAAGTTATAGAGCGAATTATTTAGATTGAACTGAGATCGATTATCACAGATCAGAACCAACACAAAAGAAAACACGGGAACCGATAAGTTATCACAAAATTTTTTTAGCATCCGGATGACCTGTTGATATGTTGTTTGTTTTAAATGGGTTGTTGTTTTTTCTTTACCTGAATAACTACAACAAGTAAATATCTCACAACCTTGAAAATAAAAATTACGGATACAAATTAACCCAAAGTTTCGATATTTATTATTCAATTCAATAGGTTTTAGATTGACGCTATCCAATTAATATTATGTGCCGTAGTATAGTCAAAGTAACAAAAATTTTGTAATGAAATTAATAGGATTCATGTACAGGCTCGGTAAACTCGAAAAAAGGAAAACAAAAAACTTCTAATAACAATTACACAGTTAATAAATAACCCAAATAGTGTTCCGTAATTCTGTGACATTTTTACGGCAGGGATTGCAGGTGGCAAGGCCGTAGCCGGGTGGGGGGGGGGGTAGGGTGGTCTGCAGCCCCCTCCCCCCAAATTAATTATAACAATCAAATTTTATTATAAAATATACTTCTATATCATTGTGTTCCAATTTTTTCCTACATAAAAATTCCAAAAACTGTTAAATACCGTTTAAATCAGCGCTATTAATTATTAACCACTCCCAGAATAAATGCCAATATAGGGAAATAAGCTAACGAGTATCATAACTCAATTTTCGAAAATTTTGTACTTAGCGGGTTTTGGAATTCACCCCCTTAATTTACCTGTAACATAAATATTGACTTTGCAAAGTCAAGAAAATATTTCGAAGTTAATAAATCCTTTAGATTTACTGTTATACCTCGTTTTAAAATCAAAAATATGGATTCGCCTATTTTTTTTTTAAATTAATCTTACTGTCAATCTTACTGCACAACGCAAAATGATTATGAATTGAATTTATAATTTAATATTCTATAATGCATCCTAACTTAAAATATATACTATAACTGTTAACACACACACACACACGTACAGTTACACTCACACATGGTGCTAGAATCTTTTTGCTCTAATAAAACTGGAGTGCGCTATTCTTTGTATTATCCTCATTAAGAAAAACGTGTGACACCATTTGGAAGCGTTTTGGTTTGCAATAATCCAAGTTTGCGCACCTGTGCATCAACATCCTGTACTCACAATGTCACCGCTCTTCGTTTCCGATCTATCGATCTGAGGAATTTATAAACAGTCCTAAATAATATATTAACCTATCAGAAAATTTCGTAATCAGCTGTCCTCTGTTGTCCGGCGCAGTACAAGTTTTTCTTCTTTTCAAGTTATTGCTATGTTGTAGTTGTTGTTGTTGCTTGCTACGAATTATATATTAATGTTCAAATTAAAAAACAAAAGGTTTCAATCGATGTTCTACTCTTACCAAAGTGGTGTAATATCTACTAGTATATACATATACAAAACACAATCGCTAAATAGATTTATATAAAACAAAATGTCCGTTTTAAACAGACAGATCATTTCCTTTCTGTTCTTCGTTTAGTAAGAGATACCGGGACGTGTGTGGCCAGTGTGTGTGTGTGTGTGTGTTTGTGTGTGTGTGTGCACTGAATCGTAGGGCGGGGTGGTGGCCTGTGTGTATTGACGGAACAGAAAAGGGCGGGGTTGGTCATGTATGTGTGTGTGTGTGTGGGTGAATGTGGAAATGTGTCCTAACAATGCTATAAGAATGGCTGAAAAGGGGTAAAAAGAAACTTTATTGTTTGTTGTTTTCATTGTCTTTTTTTTTTACTACATTCAACTTTGTACTGCATTCAGGAAAATTGTTGATGTCGGTATCTGGCTTACATAACATTCTTATCGATTAAGAAGTTTCAAAGTTTTTTGAAACAACCTGAGTTAGGTGCGTGAAGTTCATGTGAGGGTGTGATCCTATGATCCACCTGTAAGGCTGTAACATAAATATTGACTTTGCAAAGTCAAGAAAATATTTCGAAGTTAATAAATCCTTTAGATTTACTGTTATACCTCGTTTTAAAATCAAAAATATGGATTCGCCTATTTTTTTTTAAATTAATCTTACTGTCAATCTTACTGCACAACGCAAAATGATTACACGGTATGATTGACTAACACGGCGGTACACGGTATGATTATCTAACACGGCGGTACACGGTATGATTATCTAACACGGCGGTACACGGTATGATTATCTAACTCGGCGGTACACGGTATGATTATCTAACACAGCGGTACAAGGTATGATTATCTAACACGGCAGTACACGGTATGATTATCTAACACGGCGGTACACGGTATGATTGACTAACACAGCGGTACACGGTATGATTATCTAACACGGCGGTACACGGTATGATTGACTAACACGGCGGTACACGGTATGATTATCTAACACGGCGGTACACGGTATGATTGACTAACACGGCGGTACAAGGTATGATTATCTAACACGGCGGTACACGGTATGATTGACTAACACGGCGGTACACGGTATGATTTTCTAACACGGCGGTACACGGTATGATTATCTAACACGGCGGTACAAGGTATGATTTTCTAACACGGCGGTACAAGGTATGATTATCTAACTCGGCGGTACACGGTATGATTATCTAACACGGCGATACAAGGTATGATTTTCTAACACGGCGGTGCACGGTATGATTATGTAACACGGCAGTACACGGTATGATTATCTAACACGGCGGTACACGGTATGATTATGTAACACGGCAGTACACGGTATGATTATCTAACACGGCGGTACACGGTATGATTATGTAACACGGCAGTACACGGTATGATTAACTAGCACAATGGTAAAAATATAGACAATAACAGTAGGATTAAGTTAAATGCACATTGAAACATGACTTGGCTTAATAAAGTTTGTATTAATCCAGAAGAGAGGCACAATTGACATCAAAACGGTTTATCTACAGGCAGTGCCGCAGACAAGGTGGGGGCAGGAGGCAAATGCCCAGGGGCCCGGATAGTTTTATGGCGAGTTTTAGAGGCCCGGACTGAGCTGGCAAATCAACTTTTGAAAATAATATTATCAACCGGGGAGGGGGGGCCTGTGACAGCCCTGCCCAGGGGCCCGAAATTTCTGTCGGTGGGCCTGTATACAGGGTCGACCTTGGAGCTCGTATTTTTTTTATTTCAATTATTTTATTTTCACTTAATCTTTTTTTATATTATAAGTACATAAAGATACAGTAATTGATATTTTATATAATATAAAGATACGATTTTTATGTATGTCACTAAATTTACAGTATACTCATCCATTAGCACTGCTGACCCTATTTCCTCTTCCGGTGACGACACTGCAATGGAGGTGAAACGGAATATCATCTCGTGCTTTTTGGTTGGACCATTCTTTGAGCGACTCGTGTAGCCTTCTGGAATTCAGGATTACGGCCCTAATAAACTATTGTCTCGGCTATCAGAGCCGCTGACAGAAGAAGTCATTGTGCGCAGCAGTGTAAGAGCCATTAAAGTGTCAGAATGGCAGTGACACGCAAGACGTTATACAATTTTACAGGATTACAGCTATTGAAGAAATGTTTGTGTGTGTGTGTGTGTGTGTGTGTTGATGCATTCTTCTTTTTAACTCATTGTTACGTTACAATTTAATATATATCTGTTGAGGGCAGGCTCGTCAGGTGATTTATATAAACTCACCAAATATGTAACGTTACTTTTATACTTATGTATAAAGAACAAGACTCAGTGCAGTACACTATATACAAAATACTTTAATATAACTTTAATAAAACTGTATACACTTCACTTCTCTTCTAACTACTTCTACTATAACAAAAAACTCCTTAGATCTACCACTGTCTACCCTAAGCCTGTCAGAACTATTCTCTCATCTAACGTCTATCGCCTACTGCCATACTGCATATTCTCTACTCGTACTCTAAGCCTACCCTACTCTACTCTACTCGTACTCTAAGCCTACTCTACTCTACTCTACTCTACTCTACTCTACTCTACTCTACTCTACTCTACTCAACTCTACTCTACTCTACTCAACTCTACTCTACTCTACTCTACTCTACTCTACTCTACTCAACTCTACTCTACTCTACTCTACTCAACTCTACTCTACTCTACTCTACTCTACTCAACTCTACTCAACTCTACTCTACTCTACTCTACTCTACTCAACTCTACTCTACTCAACTCTACTCAACTCTACTCTACTCTACTCTACTCTACTGCCTACTACCCTACGTCATTGTCTATACTCTACTGCATCCTCTTCTGTACTCAATATTTTCTTGTTCTAACTAAACTATATAAAGGTCGGGGGGGGTAAGGGGCAGAGGTGTGCGGATCTTGAAATTTAGCGTCCGCGTCCGTCCGCAGATTTCTATCAATGATCCGCGTCCGCGTCCGCAGAATCTTACAACATTGGTCTGCGGACCAGTCCGCGCGTCCGCATAGCTGAAATTTAGCTGTTTAAATGACTTGAATTTTTTTTTATGGTAACGCTAAAGAAGATCCGCGTCAGTCCGCGAGTCCGCAACTTAACCATACAATGCGTCCGCTGTCAGTTCGCGGATTCGGAAAAGTCTGCGGATCTGCGTCCGCAAGCGGACGCGTCCGCTGTCCGCTCATCTCTGGTAAGGGGTGATCACCCTCTCAATGTGTCAATACGGACAACAAAGTAAGTTGGGAGCTTGGCTTGACTATATGACCTTGGTTACGTAATATGGTCAACCAGAGGAGTCACTTGTTTGTGAGGGGGAAAGTTTCACCTGTCGGTGTAGAGAGTGGGGCGGTGTAGGTGGGGGTAAATTCTAAACCGCTACACTTATGTAGGAGTATAGGTGTCAACAGTATGGCATGGGCGGACACGGTGGTAGGCAGCTGGGCCCCACAAGGCATCCCTGCCTCTTTTATTTTAATTTACAACCGAACTTTTTCGAGTTGGTGTATAGCCGACATTTGTTGCTATTATTATCATCATGATTTGTTTTGCCTTCAGTTTGATAGACATGGAGAAAACTTAAATTAGAAAATGAAACTAAAGCAAACAACGACATCCATTTCGGTTTTATTTCTTGATGGCTGCTGGACATGATACTCATAACAGAGGTAGTCACAACTTCAGGCCTTCATAGTCGTTTCAAAGGTGCACATTCAAATGTCTTGCAAAATATCGCAGTTTTTTTTGTGTTGTTTTTTGTTTTATTTTTTTTTTTTGACATTTCAAGAGCAATGGTTTCTTTGGAATCTAATTCTAATACTTTCGCCAATATATATACTAGGAATTGTAGCAAAAAAATGTTTGTATCAAATTAGCTCAAATTAAAGCTAATCAGAAATGATTTTTCTTTGTGAAAGCCTCAATACATAATGTACTTGTACTTAGTACTTTAGTACATGTGTCTTCTATTAAAAAAAAAAGAATTGTCGATATTTTAATTACTTAGTTCAGTGGTGGGCAACCTATGGCCCGCGGGTCGCATGCGGGCCATCAAACTAAAATATGCGGCCCGTAATCATGATGCGCTCCTACATGAAGGCGAAAGAAGACATAAGGAGGCAACTTAGTCTACAAGCAACAGCGAAAGTGAGGATGAAGGTAAAGATAACGACGATTTTGAAATTGAGATTACAGTTTACTACAAGAAGCTTCTGTCAGATGGTTCGATGACAGACGAAGAAATTTGAAATCAGAATTTCAATTTAGAAGTAAATGCCCATTGGTCATTCAATTGGACGGAAAGATAATGGAGGAAACTACAGATTATCCAGAGCTGCAGTCACACGTAGACAGATTAGTTGTAGTTTTAAATGAGTAAGAAGTTGAGAAGATAAAAGGTTTAGCTGGTAAGATACAAGTCAATGCAACAATACAGCTGTTAGGACTATGTGAGGTATCTGATGAGATTATTGGTATTTGTTTTGACACAACATCCGTCAACACTGGAGTTGCTAACAGGACATGTAAATTGTTACAAGAGGAACTGTTACATTTTCCCTGCCGACATCATGTGCATAAACTGATCAGTGGAGTTGTTTTTTCTCTGTGGCTCCTCAAACAGCCCTAATATCCCACTGTTCAAACGTTTTAAACGATTTTGGCTTAAGGTTGATCAGCAGCTGTATAGTCCGCTGGAAGATTAGAGACTAGATGATCCGTTAATGGTGGAACATAAACACAGTGTTGTGTCATTCCTGTAACACAATCTGTCAAGTGCCTCAAGTTACATACCACGTGATGTTTACAGAGGGATGATCAAAACCTGATTGTTGATATTTGGCGTCAGTGTAAGTAACCAACCGTACCACTTTCATGCGATAGGCGCTTACCATATGGCTCGCAGGGTGGCGAAAATGATAAATTGCTTCAAGATCTACTTGTTTAGAAACCAGTTCAGCTCACACCTTCAGAGGTAAAGATTTTGCAAGAATTCAGCTTGTTTGCCACTCACATTTACGTCAAAGCTTGGATTTCATGTCCTGTGAGTTGTGATACTCCGTTTAACGATCTTTAGTTATTCAAGCAGATCTCACGAAATTCAGTCATATACAAAACGGTGTCTGATGCTGAGAAAAGAAAATTTGAAAACCATCTGTGGTATAGAAGTTCAGGGGTGATTTTTCTTGCGTTGTTTTCTGAAAAAGTTTCTTCAGATGAAACGGCAATATTGCTGCAGCGATGCTGAAGACTGACGATGATTGGACAGATCGAGTGTTTAAAGTGGAGGATTGCACTAACTGCATCACTTTCTGCAATGCTTTCTGTCGATATTTATATCAGCTTCGATGAAGTTGATCCAGTATTCTGGGATCAATAGCCGTCATTTGCTGAAGCTAAGTGTATTGTTGATTCCCTTACGGCGTCAATGATGCAGCCGAGCGGTCAGTTGCACTGATGTCATCATTTAGCCTAATAAGTCAATCACTCAAACGGAATCTGAAATGCAGAAGTTGCTTCAAGTTGTACAAGATCGTAGACAGAGAGTGTCAAATTTGAAGAAAAGTGCACTGAAGTTATATAAGAAGCTTTGAACTGAAGATCATTATTAAAGTGTATTGTTTATGTTTATACTACAATGTATACATGGATAAACAATCAGTAACTGTTGCATATCATTATATTTTATGTTATTTCACATTTCAACATATCTACTTCGTTGTAATTAATGTTTAATGTTGATTTTAAGATAATGTTTAATTTAATGTTTATATTATAAGAATACTTGTCATTAAAGAAAATAGTATAAACTTCAGTCTCGATGAGCGACCTCTAAATGAAATTCAATTTCAACAAAATTTTGCATGGAAGTATAGGAATATAAAAGGAAAAAAAATTAACAACAATGCAAAAAAAAGTTTTTTTTGGATCACCCTAATGTTATAGTATATTACAGTACTCAGTACCGTAGCCAGGATTTTGTTTTGTGGGTGAGGGGGGAAGGGGGGGGGGCTGTTCCAAGTTTTTAAAGGCAAATTTATGTCAATTTTTAATTAGCAATAATTTTTTCATTTATTTTGGGGGGTGGGGCTCGAGCCTCCTCCCAACCCATCCCCACCTGGCTACGGCCTTGACAGTACTCCTTAGGTGCGGCCGTTTACTTAGTGTAGGACCATAACTATCAGACTTTGTTTGTTTTTGGCTTTTTTTTTTTTGTTTTTGATTTAAAGCTTAAAGCGTGAATCGTTTGACAATAAAAGGAAACAATCTAAGTGTAGTAGTAAAGATAACTCCAATTATTGTTGTTGTTCATTGTCTCCCTTACTGTGTAGTATACAACTCAAAATAATACATTGATGTGTACTGTCTCTTCTGTTTTAACACCACCACCCCCCCCCATCCCCGGCCATTGGACGTTTTAGATGTAATTCGATTGAGAACCTCTGTGATATAATCTTAATGATTTTAATTTTTTTTTACCACAGTGGTTCTGTGAATTATTATAACACCTGACACCTGCTTTGATTGGCCCTGATCGATTTTTTTCGGCACTCTCACGTCAGAAACAGTCAGGTTTGTACGAAATCTTTTCAAAAATAAAAGAATATTGTGATGAAGTACTAAAACTAGTACTAAACTAATATAATAATAGTACTACTATTTTATTAATATCTTTTGTAGATGATGAAGTCGATAAGAGATTAAAAAAAATTTTCAGTACAAATCAATTAGGCTGTTTATCGGTTTGTTTGTCTATCTATTGTTCTGCCTCTCTACCTAACTTCTGTCTGTCAATCTATTTTTGTTCTGTCTTTCAATCCATCGATAACAATCTGTTGTTATGTCTGTCTACCTATCTTTTGTCTGTCAATCTATTGTACTGTCTGTCTACCTATAATTTTGTCAATCTATTGTTCTGTCTGTCAATCTATTGTTATGTATGTCAATCTATTGATCTGCCTATCAATCTATTGGTCTATCAATCTAATGATCAATATGTAATAGAATTTTAGAAAGTTCAAATATTCTTTGAAAAGTGATCCGCTTCCAGAATGACAAAACAAAGGCTAAGAATGAGTCAACTGTCCGTCATCTGACTGTCAATCTACGTGTCAATATTTAAGTCAACATGTATTGGTGGATTTTTAAAAAGTTGGCAAAACTGTTAGAGGGGTGACCTACTTCCAGAAAACACACACACACACACACACACACACACACAACCAGGTCAAGACTAAGTATTAATTACACTTTAATATTTGTCATGGGGAGAAATACAATACAGCTCCTTTTTGTCATTATCAAAGGGGTTTGATCTTAAATGAACGTATGAGCCCAACAATGTTTGCACTAGGCTAACTAAGAAGTAAATATTCAATCTCTGAGAAAGTGAATCAGGCACTGTCTCCCTCCCCCCTCCCCCTTCACCCGCACTTTCCAAAACAAAAAGTAGGTCATCTACTGTAACCAGGTGCGATCGTAACCCCGATTTAAGAGATGAACCCCCCGCAACCCCCAACCCCGCAACCCCCCCCCCCTTCCTCGGCGGATTTTATCCGTAATTTTTGTTGCAAATTTGCACCAAAGTTATCTATCATGTTTTCACTTCTATCTTGGGGGCCCAAAGTATTTTCCTCTGAGCCCGGCCCTTGCCTTGCGACCTAAAACCCGCTCTTTATCGTTAAGTGGCTCTCAAACTGTGATCCGCAGAACGCGGGAAATTCGTGAAGAGTTTCTTTAATGAAACGAAAAAAAATAAGTACTGACACAATTTAAAAAAGGTCCTAAAGAATATAATGGGGGGGGGGGCGCACTGTGCTTCTGTGGGTGAGATGTGGAATATAGTGAATAATCAGGGTGGTGTACTGTGCTTCTGTGGGTGTGGGGGCGCGCACCGTGAGCTGTTGTTTTGTTGTTGTTTTTTTTCCACTGACGGGTTGGTATTTTCCAGCCATGAAGTTTTTTTCGTTGCGTTTCGATCTCACTTCTGCTTTATAATCGTGGTGCCAGTCACAGTAAGTGTTCCTTGGGAAAAAAGAATTTTACGTTTTGTTTGAGACAAATTCAGAAAAGATAAGAAAACATCTGCACGTGATGAATATTAATTTGACTTATAAATCAGATAAATCAGATAATTAAAAAAAATAACTCCAGCCCTCCATTGAAACGGCTGTAGACATTGTCTAGGATCTTACCTATAAAACTAAGATTTATTTTTTTTTTCCGTTTTTTGATTCAAAGTTTTAAGCTCAAATTGTTTGTCTCAAAAGGAAACAATCCAAGTGTGGTAAAGGTAACTCCAAGTATTGTCAATTGTCTCCCTTATTGTGTAGTATAAATCTGCAAATACGTAATACAGTGACGTGAACTGTCACTTCTGTTTTAAATGTACACGAAGTCGGTATAAACAGCCCATTAAAAAAAACGATGACAAAGTCATAAAATATGACAACTTCCTGTGTGTCAATACAATCACAAGGGGCAGCAAACATTTTTAAGCCATACAAGAATGAAGTCAAACTCGAATTAACAACACAAAATTGTATTTCTGTTGTTTTTCTGATGATTTAACGAAACAAACTTCATTTTTGGGCGCGAACATGTTGTTATTACAGAAATATTTCAGTGTAAATATTTCAAAATATCAAATATTAATAAAACTTTGTTTTTTAAGTGTAGACCACCAAGCTAAGGTTTTTTTCATAATCTTTTGAAATTTCTATAAATATACCGGACAATACGGGTATTTAAAGCGTATGATTATACCATAATTATGACGAATTATATTTATGGCCGGCATGGTTGTGGATCACATTATAACATCGGTAATCTCTTATTTTAGCGACAACTAATATTTTGATAAATTACTAATATTTTGATAAATATTATTGATGCGTTTCCTCTATAAACATTCCGAAATCATAGTATTGATTAGGGAGCGACCGATAATCGGATCGGTATCGGTATCGGACCGATATTGGCACTATCGTTTAATATCGGATCGGCGAATTGTTGTAGGGAGCGACTGATAGTCGAACCAATATTGGCACTATGGGTTAACTATCGGACCGGCCGTTTTTTGGCTGCCGATACATTGTTTTTTTTTCACAACAGAGTTGCAGAAAAAAAAATCAGTAAATAACCCAATTCTATAACCAGATCAGACAAGATTTTAAAAAAAGGAAAAAAAAACCCGTACACAGAAATTGTCACGTCTACATCAGAGATATGACCTTGAAACAATAGGATTGGCATTTCTTAATTCTAATGTATGACCTTGAATGATACAATTAGTGAACATCTGTGTGTATTTATTTTTGGGATGGGAAGTTGGGGGGGGGGGGGTAAACAAGACACGCGTGGGCGATGTGTTACAAAATATGTGAACATGGGTTGACATACGTCATAGAGCAAGAGAAAAACACGTGTTTGGCATTGTTGTTGCTTAAGGGGCTGTCCATTAATTACGTCAACAAAATAGGGGGGAGGGGGGGGTCAGAAAATTTTTGACAATTGTTGACAAGGGGGAGGGGGGGAGGTCAAGAAAAGTTGACGTCAACAATGTTACTTTCTTAAATTTAATATAATTACTTAATAAATAAGAAAATTAAGCAGCGTTTGTAGTTCTGTGTTACACACTCGCTTAACATTCAGTATTTTAATTAAACTAACTATATTTCTACTAATTTTGCCACATAAACATTTTGGAAGCCACCTTTTTTAGGGGGGGGGGTAATCAAATGTTGACGTAATTGTATAGGGGGGGGGTCTCTGGAAGTTTGACAAGTTGTTGACAAGGGGGGGGGGGTAAAAATCGCCAAAAATTTGTTGACATAAATAATAGACAGCCCCTAAAAAGAAAATATCGGTAACGATATCGGTAAAAATGCTGGGGGAAAATATCGGTATCGGACTATCGGTAAAAAGGCATATCGGTCGCTCCCTAGTATTGATTGCTATTTGTTAAAAATTAAGGGAAAAAATATATTTAATGATTTAATCATGCTACAGTCCTTGAAAGTAGAGGATGAGACGTTTACGTTAGATCATGGGTGCACAACCAGTGGCTATATGATCATTCACTTTATGAGAGTGAAATATATTAATTAAATATATTCTTTATTTACTCATTTATAATAATATATTATTTTTATTTTATAATGATTTAAAACAAAATAAGTAGAATTTAATGTTCAGTGTGGCCATCAGTGATGTAAAGGTTGTACGCTTATAATAGATTCTGTCAACCGTTGAAAATTAAGGTATGTGTCTGGGCCCTCGGCATGTAGATTCAGCAAGATACAGCATACAACAATTTTGCCCAGGAAAATGATTTTATCAAACATCATTAGATTTACTGGTAAGAGAAAAAATGTGTTACAGGCAAGACAAAGAGATAGTAGCATTTACAATATATATCATTAGACAACATACATGCCAAAAAAATCTCAAAATGCAAAACCATTTTTTGTAATAATGCAAAATTTTGACAATGATATTCTATTGTAACAGTTTGCAATGAAGTGCAAACAATGTTTATTATGGGTGTAAGTGACATATTGTATGCAATCACAATAGTGTGCTTTTAAAGATATATAAAGATATTTTTGCGTGCTGGTTTAAGTGCCACTTCTACTGTGTATTTAGTATATTGTCAGCCTATGATTCTTTCACACTGTAGCCACTAATTCTATTATAGATATGTCTAAATACAGACGCTTTCAAACTCCGTACAGTAGTATTTATAACAGAGGCACTTGGATTACGTGTATATGGTAATATTTATTATAAACACAAGGTACATCACATACAATATGGTCCAACATCAATTTCAATAAGTACAATAACATCAATATCAACTGATAATCTACCTGTGACCACTCTCGGCTCTATCTAGCAATCTCCTGTCCTTTCACTCCGGTCACTAGTCACTAGCTTATATCAGAGACCGATGTCAATCCCTGCCCCCCTCCTTTTCAAACCAGGTCACGTGACTGGTCTCTCGACCATCGTCCTGATCCTAGCGCCAGTTGATGAGGGGAGGGGAGCGACAGTTGTTTCACCCCGTCCATCTCTTTATTTACACACTTGTCCATGTGATAAAAAATGACACACAGTCGTAGGTCAGGCGGGGTTACAACAATAGTATCCTACATTCTAACCAATATGAGAGAACCATGTTCTCCACAATATTAATTGAATATCATTTTTCTTTCTCTTTTACAGATATGTAAAAGGTTCAAACTCAGGACTCTCCAGTTGACAGTTCTACACCGCATGACCACCCGTCCCCTAAATATTCTATAATTTCATAAAAAATATTTCGTATATGGTCATGGGTAGGGTGTGTAGAAAAATTAAGTTACAATATAAAATTTGAATGGTTCCTGTCACACTTACGGTATTTAATGAAACAAAACATATTTTATGAAAAACTTCATTATCTGTTGAGTGTTAATACATGCAAAAATCTTTCTTTTTTTCAGTAGATAGATGGCTTACATGGGTAAGACTGCAGATCTGACAGTTTAAAAAAATATATGGTTCTTACAGACTTCATATAGGCTTATTGCTAGATAAGTACATAAATTTAGCAGGAAGAAATATTTTGTTGAAAAGCTATAATTAGTAATTTTTCCTTTGTTAATGTTTGGATGAAAATTTAGGTATCCCATTTAAAGCTGGGTGGACATAAGGAACTTTGAACCAACTTTCATCAGAACCTGGAACAAGTCCTTTGGTTCTCACCAAGTATCAAACCTGGGACTCTCAGGTCAACAGTCAAGCACTCTATGCCACTCTACCTACTGTACTGTAATACCACAACTGTACTGTAATACCACAACTGTACTGTAATACCACAACTGTACTGTAATACCACAACTGTACTGTAATACCACAACTGTACTGTAATACCATAAAACAAAACAATATATCACATTGAGAAATTAACACAAATAAAAAGCTTTCAAATATATATATAGAATAGCATTATTTATTTAATGGCTTTACAAGAGCACACATGCACAATATATCTAAGGCTACAAACACAGTTTATTTGATGGAAATCTTACATAAATGGGCTGGTGCTGGATATAATACGAACACCTATATTTAGTTAGACCTACTTGACTCAATTAAATTACATACTGTTAAAGTCTACAGTGTTTTTGCTGCTAATTGGGATGATATATGCCTGACCTACATTTTTTCTGTGACAATATATAAATTCAGGTTTGTATGAGCACCCTTTTCTAGGCATTATATGCAAATCATATATATTTATTTCATTAACTAAAAACTGCTAACACTATTTCTGCACAATTGTAGACCAAAATCTCATTTTTTTCTAGAAACATCTAAATATTTGTATTTATGCTACTAAATACTGTTATGTTAAAATTTAGTTTTTATTTATGTATGTTGTATCACCTTCCAATTGGTTGTGCATCTGTAACTATGGTTATATAGATATTCTATGCTAAAAAATTCACTTATACTTGTACTGTTATCATTAACATATAATATTTGAATCATACATAAAAATCTCTGTATTTAAGGCTGTATAGTATCATTTTTAAAGACTGAAGTTTTATTTTGTGTGTTAAGAGTTTAGAAATCTGAAAGCTTTTTAACCAAGTGTATCCTGGGCTAAAAACTGCCGGGGACTAGCCACCCTGGCAAGGAACACACTTAATACTCAATCGAGCCATGCAAATGGACAAATGGATACGGCCGTGATAAATGTTTACAAGGATAAGAGGAACGCAGTGGCTCCGGCACCAGCCAAAACCATTATATTAGGGTATGAGGAACATGGCATATATAATTTTTTTTCAGGATTAGGGTTAGGGTTAGAGATATGGATAGGGTTAGGGCTATGGATAGGGTTAGGGATAGGGTTAGGGTTAGGGTGTGGAGCAATATTATCTATGGCTGGTACCCGAAGTAAAAAAAATACGGGTTCAGTCAGGGACAGAACCGTAGCCACTCCGTAAGAGGAAGTACAATCGTGTGAAAGTGTACACCCCCTACCCCCACCCATTCCATATGGAGCTTGGTATTACTATATCCGAGGGGACTCTGTCAGAAACAATTGTTGGTGAAGATTTCGACGCTATATATCAACTGTCTGGAGATATGAGCGTATCGATGCCGCATGGCACAAGATTGAGTAAATATGTTAATTCTACAAATTTAGTTTGGTTACAGGACCATGTATTGACTTTACTGCACGCCAGCAATAAAGGGGAAAAATGAGACCAGATTTAATTCTAGTTTTTGGCTGACCTCTTTCACGGTGCGTGAGTACGTTGTTTCGAACACAGACCCGTTCGTTCTCATCACGGTGGATATTTTCTCCACTTGAGAAAAAACCCAGGAGGCTACCCATGAGTGATGGGGTCTATGTGAAGACTAACTGGGATCCCATTTACGGTGGCTTAAGATCCCGACCAAGATAGGGTCGATACTAGCCGAGAAATAGTCAATGTTGTTTTACGTGCGATAGTGTCACGTGGAATAGTGTCACGTGGGGTAGTATCACGTGGGATAGTGTCACGTGGATTAGTGTCACGTGGAATAGATATGAAATATTCGTACTGGTGTGAGAAACCTTTATATCATCAGACATGAAATATTCGTACTGGTGTGAGAAACCTTTATATCATCAGACATGAAATATTCGTATTGGTGTGAGAAACCGTTATATCATCAGACATGAAATATTCGTACTGGTATGAGAAACCTTTATATCATCAGACATGAAATATTCGTACTGGTATGAGAAACCTTTATATCATCAGACATGAAATATTCGTGCTGGTATGAGAAACCTTTATATCGTCAGACATGAAATATTCGTACTGGTATGAGAAAACTTTATATCATCAGACATGAAATATTCGTACTGGTATGAGAAAACTTTATATCATCAGACATGAAATATTCGTACTGGTGTGAGAAACCTTTATATCATCAGACATGAAATATTCGTACTGGTATGAGAAACCTTAATATCATCAGACATGAAATATTCGTACTGGTATGAGAAACCTTTATATCATCAGACATGAAATATTCGTACTGGTATGAGAAACCTTTATATCATCAGACATGAAATATTCGTACTGGTATGAGAAACCGTTATATCATCAGACATGAAATATTCGTGCTGGTATGAGAAACCTTTATATCATCAGACATGAAATATTCGTGCTGGTATGAGAAACCTTTATATCATCAGACATGAAATATTCGTGCTGGTATGAGAAACCTTTATATCGTCAGACATGAAATATTCGTACTGGTATGAGAAACCTTTATATCATCAGACATGAAATATTCGTGCTGGTATGAGAAACCTTTATATCGTCAGACATGAAATATTCGTGCTGGTATGAGAAACCTTTATATCGTCAGACATGAAATATTCGTACTGGTGTGAGAAACCTTTATATCATCAGACATGAAATATTCGTACTGGTATGAGAAACCTTTATATCATCAGACATGAAATATTCGTACTGGTATGAGAAACCTTTATATCATCAGACATGAAATATTCGTACTGGTATGAGAAACCTTTATATCGTCAGACATGAAATATTCGTACTGGTATGAGAAACCTTTATATCGTCAGACATGAAATATTCGTACTGGTATGAGAAACCTTAATATCATCAGACATGAAATATTCGTACTGGTATGAGAAACCTTTATATCATCAGACATGAAATATTCGTACTGGTATGAGAAACCTTTATATCATCAGACATGAAATATTCGTACTGGTATGAGAAACCTTTATATCATCAGACATGAAATATTCGTGCTGGTATGAGAAACCTTTATATCATCAGACATGAAATATTCGTGCTGGTATGAGAAACCTTTATATCGTCAGACATGAAATATTCGTACTGGTATGAGAAACCTTTATATCATCAGACATGAAATATTCGTACTGGTATGAGAAACCTTTATATCATCAGACATGAAATATTCGTACTGGTATGAGAAAACTTTATATCATCAGACATGAAATATTCGTACTGGTGTGAGAAACCTTTATATCATCAGACATGAAATATTCGTACTGGTGTGAGAAACCTTTATATCATCAGACATGTAATATTCGTACTGGTGTGAGAAACCTTTATATCATCAGACATGAAATATTCGTACTGGTGTGAGAAACCTTTATATCATCAGACATGAAATATTCGTACTGGTGTGAGAAACCTTTATATCATCAGACATGAAATATTCGTACTGGTATGAGAAACCTTTATATCATCAGACATGAAATATTCGTACTGGTATGAGAAACCTTTATATCATCAGACATGAAATATTCGTACTGGTATGAGAAACCTTTATATCATCAGACATGAAATATTCGTACTGGTATGAGAAACCTTTATATCATCAGACATGAAATATTCGTACTGGTATGAGAAACCTTTATATCATCAGACATGAAATATTCGTACTGGTATGAGAAACCTTTATATCATCAGACATGAAATATTCGTACTGGTATGAGAAACCTTTATATCATCAGACATGAAATATTCGTACTGGTATGAGAAACCTTTATATCATCAGACATGAAATATTCGTACTGGTATGAGAAACCTTTATATCATCAGACATGAAATATTCGTACTGGTATGAGAAACCTTAATATCATCAGACATGAAATATTCGTACTGGTATGAGAAACCTTTATATCATCAGACATGAAATATTCGTACTGGTTACGAGGAGCAATCAGGACTAAATTGTCTAAGCTTAAAAACTAAGGAGCGACCGATATGCCTTTTTACCGATAGTCCGATACCGATATTTTCCCCCAGCATTTTTACCGATACCGTTACCGATATTTTCTTTTTAGGGGCTGTCCATTATTTATGTCAACAAATTTGTGTCGATTTTTACCTCCCCCCCCTTGTCAACAACTTGTCAAACTTCCAGAGACCCCCCTATAAAATTACGTCAACATTTGATTACCCCCCTAAAAAAGGTTGCTTCCAAAATGTTTATGTGGCAAAATTAGTAGGAATATAGTTAGTTTAATTAAAATACTGAATGTTAAGCGAGTGTGTAACACAAAACTACAAACGCTGCTTAATTTTCCTTTTTATTAAGTAATTATATTCAATTTAAAAAAGTAACATTGTTGACGTCAACTTTTCTTGACCTCCCCCCCTCCCCCTTGTCAACAATTGTCACAAATTTTCTGACCCCCCCCCTCCACCCTATTTTGTTGACGTAATTAATGGACAGCCCCTTAAGCAACAACAATGCCAAACACGTGTTATTATCGTGCTATATGACGTATTTCAAGCCAAGTTCACATATTTTGTAACACCTCCCCCCCCCCCCCCAAGATTCCGGTTTTTTTTTTTATTAATCAACACGTGTTTCTCTCATGCTACAGCTAATGACGTATGTCAACCCATGCTTACCCCTTCCCTGTCTTATTTCGAGACACTACGCCCACACGTAAGTCTTGTTCCCCCCCCCACTCCCACCCCAACAAAAAATACACACAGATGTTCACTAATTGTATCATTCAAAGTCATACATTAGAATTAAGAAATGCCAATCCTATTGTTTCAAGGTCGTATCTCTGATGTATACGTGACAATTTCTGTGTACGGGTTTTTTTTTTCCTTTTTTTAAAATCTTGTCTGATCTGGTTATAGAATTGGGTTGTTTACTGCTTTTTTTTCTGCAACTCTGTTGTGAAAAAAAAAAACAATGTATCGGCAGCCAAAAAAACGGCCGGTCCGACAGTTAACCCATAGTGCCAATATCGGTTCGACTATCGGTCGCTCCCTACTATTATCGGCCGATCCGATATTAACCGATAGTGCCAATATCGGTCCGATACCGATAGCGATCCGATTATCGGTCGCTCCCTAGTGAAAATTATTGTGATAAATGATGTTTGTAAAAAAAAAAAGTAAAGATCCCTTAGCCTTATTGGGCCATCGGGGCAGATAAAGTGTAGAATTCATCTGTTTCCATAACCTCGGCATATGAAGGGATTGTGTGATTAGCACAACGCCCAGCCGCCTTAACTTCCCCAACTTAAGTCAGGTAAACATTTAAAGCAGGGTGGACTTGTGGGATGACTTTGCAAAGAATTACACCTTGAAAAATTCCATGGTTTTCACAGAGGATCGAACCCGTGACTCTCAGGTTGATAGTCGAGTATCTACACCAATCGGCCATCCGTCCCATTAAACGATGTTTGTAGTGAACATTATTGTGATAAATGATGTTTGTAGTGAAGAGCGCCACCTATAATAATAAACAAATGGCCTGTGTAGAGATTAATGGCTTTATTGAACTTCATCTATTCATGTCACACTAATTGTGATAGAGTGAATTTTTGATGAGCACAATTGTGTCATGTATTACGTCAGGGGTTCTGAAGATTTCGAACCATGTGAGATATTCTGAATAAAAAAAAGAAACGCGAAGTTACAGCTGAAACCATCCGGTTGTCTGCTAACAAACTTACAGTTAAATGTTGAAAAATTATACAAGTAACACTTGATGGTGTGTACCTCTAGCTTTGTTTTTTTTTAAACTGCTAAACTATTTTTGTAGTCATTACATCATAGTACAAACTCTTAGCTGTTTACACACGCGCTCTGAGATCATTACTTTATCGGTGCAGCGATATACACCCTGGCCTACAAATGTGGAGGGAATGGGGTGTTGTTTGCAGGGCCTATCTATCTATCTATCTATCTATCTATCTATCTATCTATCTAGCTATCTATCTATCTATCTATCTATCTATCAAATATCAAAATATCTATCTATCTATCTATCAAAATATCTATCTATCTATCTATCTATCTATCTATCTGTCTGTCTGTCTGTCTATCTATCTATCTATCATCTATATAACTGTCTGTCTGCCTGCCTGCCTGAATCCATTCCTGCATGTATGCCTGCCTACTTGCCAGTCTGTTTTTCAATTTATCAACATTTTGTAATACTTCATTTCGTCTGACTATTCACCTGTCAAACTGCCAAAGATAGAGCAAGATCCACCAATATCTACCAATATCTACCAATATCTACCAATATATACCAATATCTACCAATATCTACCAATATCTACCAATATCTACCAATATCTACCAATATATACCAATATATACCAATATCTACCAATTTATACCAATATATAACTCGCCAAGTCAAAGCAAAATGCAAACAAGAGAAAGAGATGGGATGACGTTTCTGAACCAAATTAATCACGCTATTGTCTTCGTATTCTCTGAAGTTCAAATCCAGCATTGTTACCATGGACGCAGTCTGACTGACGTGTTGCTTCGCTTGTTAAGTTTCGTATTGCATTATTGATAGATGACCTGTAAGTCATAGATAGATAGATAGATAGATAGATAGATAGATAGATAGATAGATAGATAGATAGATAGATAGATAGATGGATAGATAGATAGGCAGATAGATAGACAGATAGATAGATAGATAGATAGATAGATAGATAGATAGATAGATAGATAGATAGATAGATAGATAGATAGATAGATAGATAGATAGATAGATAGATAGATAGATAGATAGATAGATAGATAGATAGATAGATAGATAGATAGAAAGATAGATAGATAGATAGATAGATAGATAGATAGATAGGCCCTGGGAACAACACTCTCACTAGGCCCTGCAAACAACACTCTCACTAGGCCCTGCAAACAACACTCTCACTAGGCCCTGCAAACAACACTCTCACTAGGCCCTGCAAACAACACTCTCACTAGGCCCTGCAAACAACAATCTCACTAGGCCCTGCAAACAACACTCTCAATAGGCCCTGCAAACAACACACTCACTAGGCCCTGCAAACAACACTCTCACTAGGCCCTGCAAACAACACACTCACTAGGCCCTGCAAACAACAATCTCACTAGGCCCTGCAAACAACACACTCACTAGGCCCTGCAAACAACACTCCCACTAGGCCCTGCAAACAACACACTCACTAGGCCCTGCAAACAACACTCTCACTAGGCCCTGCAAACAACACACTCACTAGGCCCTGCAAACAACACTCTCACTAGGCCCTGCAAACAACACACTCACTAGGCCCTGCAAACAACAATCTCACTAGGCCCTGCAAACAACACTCTCATTAGGCCCTGCAAACAACACTCTCACTAAGCCCTACAAACAACACTCTCACAAGGCCCTGCAAACAAAACTCTTACTAAGCCCTACAAACAACACTCTCACTAGGCCCTGCGAACAACACTCTCACTATGCCCTGCAAACAACACTCTCACTAGGCCCTGCAAACAACACACTCACTAGGCCCTGCAAACAACAATCTCACTAGGCCCTGTAAACAACACTCTCACTAGGCCCTGCAAACAACACACTCACTAGGCCCTGCAAACAACACTCTCACTAGGCCCTGCAAACAACACACTCACTAGGCCCTGCAAACAACACTCTCACTAGGCCCTGCAAACAACACTCTCACTAGGCCCTGCAAACAACACACTCACTAGGCCCTGCAAACAACACTCTCACTAGGCCCTGCAAACAACACTCTCATGTCCTGGTCTTCAGAGAAACAAATCTGTCAATCACGCCATCAATATCAATATCTTTCACCATATCACTTTCACCATATCACTTTCACCATATCACTTTCACCATATCACTTTCACCATATCACTTTCCAATAGAAAACAGAGCAAAATCAGAAAGCCTTGACTGTCCCATAGTGGGTCACAGTTAATTTTTTTTATCACTTTCTTTTTTTTTTAAAAAAGCTCCTCTCACAATAAGCTACTACGCATAGACAGTGATAAATAATTGCTGGCTCGGTGAGTTTGTTGGTAGAGATTCCATGAAGTCCCATTCACCAATGAATTTCTACACATCAAATAATGACCACTATTTTGCTTTGTCAAGATCAGTATCTGCTATCTTCAGCTGCTATCTCAGGACATTCGTAGACTCATTTTGATAGATGCTTTTATTGTACATGAACTCATCATTAACCTCAAATTCTGTGCATAGCTGGCGCACATCTTCTTTAGCTTTAGCATCTTGCCTCGTCACAGCACTGACAGGTCCATACTTGATCTATACAGAAGACTTTTTCTTTTGATTATCTGGAACTGGTACATTCCAGGAAGAAGCCTTTGATAAAATATTTCCATTTTTCGACTTGTCATCACATTGGTTACAATCATTTTCAGCTTCCACTTAACTATCCGACTTATCTACATCTGTTCCATGTATTTCTGCGACAATTTTTCCCATGTCTGTAGAATGCATGCAGCTAGCATAGGAGGATCTTGACACCGTATCAAGCATGGGTTGATAAACAACGTCTTTTAATGAACCTTGGTCATAATTAGATCTCTTAACTTATCGAACTATTGATCCATGGAGTGATTTTTCGGCTTGTCATTGCTGGCACCCGATCGGTCTTTTTTATTTATGTACTCCATATGGCATGATGGAATATTCTCGAGCATGAAAGTTGACAAAATATAAAAAAATCAATTTGGAATGCATATTATTATATTTTTAAAATGCGATAGTATTACTGAATGTGTTTCAGAAAGCCATACATGTGTATTACTTTCATTAAACTGTGTTTGTAAGCTACGTCTCCAATTTTATGAAAACACATGACAACATGCGCCATTTTAGCGTATTTGCAAATCACTCCAGATTGAGTGAAGCAGTTTAGATTTCTTCATTTACCTGAGCTTCAGACGCTCTGCATGTTGGCGCTACTGTGTTTAACTACGACCGGTTATAAAACCCGACTAGATCGAGTTCCTTCTGATATAAAATTTAGAATTTCTCATTTTGCTGTCACCCCTAAAATGGTGTCACCTTCCGCACCCCCCCCCTCCTAGTGACGCCACTTGATAGCAACAAGCAATCTATCCCATTCAACATCAAGTACTGTCAGACTTTAGTCTGGGTATTAACCTACCCAAACAAAACGATATTAAACGTTAGGAAAAACAAGCAATTAAGCCTGTTCCATTCTGGACACAGGACGTGTTAGCGCATTTTCATGTTGTAAATATTTGTAAATTTTGGAAATGTTTATAAATTCAATTGTGTAATGCATATATCTGAAAAAAGATATTAAAAGGACAAGTAAGTCATGTTGAATAACTGTTACAAAAATAAATAATGATTACGCCCCTTTGATTAGCTTTTATTATTTTTATTTAAAATATAAGCAAAACGGTACATAAAAAATTCTTTTATTTTGGCCCTGAGAGGTCAAATCGCAAAATGGAAAAAAGTCATTTCTTGGCAGGCCAAAGACCTACAAAATGATATATACATCATGGGTCTAGGACTTATGGTTACTGAGATATAGGGCGGTCCATTATTAATATAGCTTATATAGTAAAAAACGGTACTTTATAACGCCCCTTTTACGGCCCTGAGAGGTCAGATCGCGAAATGGAAAAAAGTCATTTCTTGGCAGGCCAAGACCTACAAAATGATATATACATCATGGGTCTAGGACTTATGGTTGTTGAGATCTAGGGTGATGACAGACAGACAGACAGACAGACAGACAAAACGGGGACAATAGAGCATTTTTTTCGAAAATGCATTTTTTTCGAAAATGCTCTAAAAAACTGTGTACACAAACTATATAAATATGTCTCAAGTCTGTCAGCTGTAGAATGAAAGTCAGGAACGTGTTTCTTGTTTATATATTAATGGCATATTGCCTTTCAAGCTGAATTAAAGTATATCTCTATGCGAAGGTTTTGCTGGGTTCAGCAAGTAAAATTATAAAATTGTTAATATAAGAATTGTTAATATAAGAATTCTTAATAGACAAAGTCGTAATAAAGTACAGACCAGGGTTGGCCACGCCTCGTACCGCACTTGAGTTTTATTGACATAGTAAAACAAAAAGTCCATAGAGAGCTGAACCTTAATCAATTCATCAAAATTTAATGAACCGAAGTAATGAAAAATAAATACCCACAAAAATCATTGCTAATCATAAGCTGCACAATATATATATATATATATATATATATATATATATATATATATATATATATATATATATCCCATAATATCCCATAAATAGATATGCATACAAAAGATAGAAAGATATGTAGACAGAGAAAGGTACAGCGAAAAAGAAGGTCACAGCTATAAACAGAGTATTCTAGTGTGGCGAAAATGTCCGCGGTACATAGCCTGTCTCATTGCACCTAAACGATAATAACGTTTGTATCATTTCTTGCGGGATTCTGTCTGTCGGATGGTAATCCGCATTCTCCAAGGCTAAGGACATTCCCCAGCCGTCCAGGTAAACAATTTTATCCCTCAGATCACGGAAGATCTCCTGGATTATCTGCACGTAGAATTTTCCCAGGTTGTCTCCGCCTATGGCGTGGTTGTGGTCCCATTCGAAAGATGAGACGTGCGGACCGCGGATGGCGAATAAAACATCCGGGTTCCTCAGCGAGAGATTCCTTATGGAAGTCTTAAGAGTCTGCAGACGCGAGTGCACCACGCTGAGGTGGGAGAGCATCGCGTGCAGGAAGTAGTGCACGATGATGAGGAAATTCCCGACGGACGGCACGGCGTTGATGTACTCCGCAACGCCCTTGTACCCGAGCCTGTCAGTCCAGTAGGCGTGCTGGTACAGCGGATGCTCGTGGGGCGTAAAGGACATGTTGATGTTGGCGCCCGTGTTGCGGCAACTTCCGGCCAGCGGCCAAAGCCCGTTGGACAGCCCGCCGCAACCGGTCGCCGCTGCCAGGGAGTTGAACAGCCGGATGGCGTTGGAATCTCCGAAAAAGTGGACAGTCGTGTCTTTCAGGCAGGCGGCGGCCCAGTCTGTGGACATCGGGGGTCTAGAGCACTGCAGAGATGACCACATCAGGACAGGTGTCCAGAATCCAGCAGGTTTTGATGTAAGATCCCAGGTCACTTCAGTACCAGTTTTAGAGCAAGGTTTCAATGCGGGTAGTTGACCTAATTAATTTTAAAAAAATATTATTTTGATTTAAAAAATTAACCAAATTTAATTATCTTTAGTAAATTTTGTTGTACAGGGATCCTCAAATTTTTAACTGATGAATTAATCAATTTTTTTTCGTTATTCTTAAATCAATAAATTTCATTAAATTATTGTTCACTAGTTTTGACTGCCCTGTCGTGATCACCTTGATCTCTTTGGTTCCATGGAGTACACCTTGAAATCCACTGGTTGTTCTATTATAATTTTATAACAAACTTTGTGACTCCTTATTGTGAGATATAGCTTGACTTACCTTTTGATTCTGTGATCAGCTTAACATTGTGAGGTATAGAGAACTCAAGCACTGACCTGGGAAAAATAAAAAGGTGATAGACAAAAGGTATTAATAAAAAAAGGTGATAGTCAAACGGTATTAATATAAAAAGGTGATAGACAAAAGGTAATAATATAAAAAGGAGATAGACAAAAGGTATTAATATAAAAAGGTGATAGACAAAAGGTATTAATACAAAAAGTTGATAGACAAAAGGTATATATAATTTTTTATTGTTCGAAACTGAAAAATACAATTTTCTTCTAGACATATGAGTGGGTATAAAATATGTCATTTTACGTAAGAAAATAACAAGGACTAGAATGTATATTTTCATATTCCGAAAGTACAATTAAATATTCCATTCAATGATTAAACAAAAGTCACACAATGGGTTTGGGGAAAAAAAACACAGCCCCCCCCCTTACAGCTAATATTGGGGCCCGTTGGACTTGACTGCTAAGTCATTTTAGTCCTTGCCCACTGAAAATGTTTAACAATTTTAAATAATTATAGGCTTGCGAATTTCAAAATCTCCTTTAAATAATAAGAATTAATTGCAACTATAGTCTTAAGAGACATATTTATGCCACGTGATATATTCACCAAAAAGAGAGTTAGTCGCTAACTGACCTGGTGGTCACTTTCTTGACCAAGTCTTTCTCTGAGTTCGTAACGTTGAACGGTGGTTGCAATGGTCCAACAGCCGTGGCCACCCAATGACCGCAGGTCAGTCTAAACCATACGTAGACACACAAAAAAAACACGTTCACTTAACGAGAGCTTGGTCAGTTATATTTATTTTGGATTGATGCAAATACAAAGACACACATACAAATTTTTTCTGGCATAATTTTGTTTTAGAAACGTTATGTATTTATCAAAACTGGTGCATTGTAAGTTGAGTATAATACTGATAACAATACTGGTGCATTGTAAGTTGAGTATAATACTGATAACAATACTGGTGCATTGTAAGTTGAGTATAATATACTGACAGAAATATTTTAAACGAGCTCATAAGTGCTGACTAACTTTTTATTTAGAGGTCGACCACAGTATAAAGACTGGCCAGTAATATGGGTCAAATTGCAGACACACGGTCTCCCAGGAACATTGGGCAAGCTCCAACAGACAGTTGTCTGATGAGAAAATTCAGAAAATTATTTGATTATTTTTGTATATAAACTTTTATCGAAATGCACAAGAGAATAAAATAATATAATTATAAATAATGATTACTAAAAAAAAAATATAAGTACAAATGATCATTACTAAAAGCGTGGGCGCTCATCTAGATATATAGATATTTTATTTATTTAAAATTTATTACTAGTTGACAACTATTGTAAAGAAATATTTGTAATCACCGAAGCTTTAAATCATAGTGTCGATAATTTTATATCAATATCTCTATGATATAATGATTTTTAGTGTTTTTTTTAGTTGCATTTTATACATTTCTTTTTTCTTTTTGTACTTTTTTGTTTTCAAAGAACTGAAATTTTAATGGTTTTCGCACACTTTAGTGTAATTTCATTGATTTTGGCAAGTCTAAATAGGACAATAAAAAAATCTCTACTTTTTCTTGCGCAGTTTTGTGAATGTGCTTTGGCTTACTAATCTCACTCCCTTCCTTTCGCCATTTTAATCATTACTAGAAAGGAATTAACTTCGATGTATTTACCTATATATATAATCTATCAATATATCTACCAAACGATATGTGGGTATATTCCATCCTTATGTCTACAAAAAAGGCCAACACCCCCCCCCTCTCTCTATATATATATATATATATATATATATTTATATATATATGAACCCCATTATACCTGGGCCGTCAGCCCCCCCCCTCGAGCCTTGAGGTTCCAGAAATTAATTTTTTTATTTATTTAGTTTTACTTTAAGGGAAACTTGAGCCTATTTTTTGGGGGGGGAGGGGGGTGGGGGTGAACGAGAAGAGAAGACCCAAATATTCTTCTTTTTTTTTGGGGGGGGGGGTGGGTAGAGGGGACCTTGTTTATCAAAATCTGTCTGGGCCATAGATTTTCTGCCTACGGCCATGGTGTATATGTCCAGTTTTGCATGTTTAAAAAAAAAATCAAGGATAAATAAAACAATTATGAATAAATATGACTCACTTCTTCTGTACCATTGTATGCGAATTTTCCATAAGTGAATCTGGTGATAGACAGGTGAGTCTGGTGAATGACGGTCCTGATGTACTCACGTGGGTAGACCACGGCCACATTGATCTGTCGAGAAAGTAAACACCTCCGTAAGTCATAGATAGATAGATAGATAGATAGATGGATAGATAGATAGATAGGCAGATAGATAGACAGATAGATAGATAGATAGATAGATAGATAGATAGATAGATAGATAGATAGATAGATAGATAGATAGATAGATAGATAGATAGATAGATAGGTAGAAAGATAGATAGATAGATAGATAGATAGATAGATAGATAGATAGGCCCTGTGAACAACACTCTTACTAGATCCTCTAGAGGGTTTTTTCCACACACTGCACTATTAGCTGACATATGACATCTCCTGTTGTCTACGTAGCTGACAGGGTTAGATGGGTCAGATCGGGACACACATTCCATTTCCAGTACTGACCAATTGTATGACACTGACCAACACACGTGTGCTCTCAGGGGGGGGGCGTGAACCGAAAACGACCACACCAGGTAACTTTATCCCCTGAGAAAAGTTGTGGATAGCTTGAACAAGACAACGATGAAATAAAGAAATATTCGAAGAGCAGATAGTTTTAGAAGCTTGCTACGCCGCCTTCCAGATAGTTTTAGAAGCTTGCTACGCCGCCTTCCAGATAGTTTTAGAAGCTTGCTACGCCGCCTTCCAGATAGTTTTAGAAGCTTGCTACGCCGCCTTCCAGATAGTTTTAGAAGCTTGCTACGCCGCCTTCCAGATAGTTTTAGAAGCTTGCTACGCCGCCTTCCAGATAGTTTTAGAAACTTGTTACGCCGCCATCCAGATAGTTTTAGAAGCTTGCTACGCCGCCTTCCAGATAGTTTTAGAAGCTTGCTACGCCGCCTTCCAGATAGTTTTAGAAGCTTGCTACGCCGCCTTCCAGATAGTTTTAGAAGCTTGCTACGCCGCCTTCCAGATGATTATAACAATAGAGACGGCTGTGGTTAGTAGCGGACAGGCTTGAATGCTTAGATAAATAGAACGCAGTGGCTACGATTCCGGTCAATTGTACTCCGTATTATTTTTTTTTCCGGGGCCCGGCAACAGATGTGCGCATGTGTGCGACAATCGAGATAATTTTGTTTTAATAACTTTTTTTATTGTTGGCCTACTGCTATATCATTGGAAAGCTTATTTAACGCTATTTCCAATGGTACATAAAAAATTTATATAAATATATATATATATATATATATATATATATATTAAGGTGGGTCAAAAAAAAATTTTTTTTTGAAACATTACTAAAAAGTAGTTACATCATGGTAGTACATGGAATATGTACAAATACTTGAAAACTACATTGTTTTACTACTCCCAACTTTTGTTCGAAATTTTTACTATATTTACTATGAGTTTTTTGTAACTGAACATGTTAAATTTGTGACCTAGGTTATTCAAAAAAGAAATGATATGCATATAAAATTTGTGTTTTATCTTTATAACCTTTTTTATGAATAACTAATTAGTTCAGACAACTGGGATAAGCATTGCATCCATTTTTCTCTCAATATAACTGGTGTACCATGTATTCATTATCGGATCACGCATGGTTGTTTTATTTCATTTTTGATTAATTTTTCAATTATTTTATTAAGTTCTTCTGTGAATATGAGTTCTTCTACAAGAAGTGCAACTGTACATTCTGTGTTTGGGTCAGCAGCTGAATTGCCTAAAAGACAACTTCCAACCAGTGAAGATGTTTTCAAGGCTATTGGTGGATGCTTAAAATGGAACAATACAATCAAAGCCTTCATTCACGAGCACACGCATTAGCGCATGAAGTTAAACAATTATATGACCAGGCTAGTATCTCTACAAATGACATTACCAGTATAATTGTTCGAGTAAAAAGATGCAGGTGTTAGGGATAGAGGAGACTGTAAATGTCCACAATCAGTAATAATTTCTGTGCTTGAGTGGGCATTTTGGGTGGATCAAAAGATGGCAAGAAATATGTTCATAGACAATGTTGACAAGCAAACAACAAAAATATAACAAAATCGACAGAAAAGAAAACATTCATTGATGCATGGTGGCGATCAGATAGGAACCACAAATGATAACGTCAATGATGAGAAAGATAATGATATTCCAGATCAGGATGCTGAAGATGATGAACTACTTGATGCATACTTCTCCAGCGATGAGGAATGTTCCAAATAACAAAACAGATATCAATATGAAGCAGTGGATCGATGTAAACTAAGCAATAGGGATACATGTCTTACCGTTAAAGCTGTGTTGAAGGACTTAATCATGTTAACACCATCTACAGCTCTGGATCCAGCAAAGATGCGTCGACATAGAAAAATTTGGAGAGATAGGGCAGCCAAGGAACATACTGATGAGAGCAAAGATGGTTAACAAAAGCGAACAGGATTTTTGCGATCCATCTTGTCAAAGTGGGGCTAGAAACTTTTTCTATATGATACAACTGCTTCAGAACCTTGATACTGCTGATCCATCTATTATATTGCCTGTATTGGAAAATAACTGCTACTTTGCACATCCAGAAAACATTCTATTGGCTGCAGTTCGGACAATGATGAATAAATTGAAAGGTATGCAGTAAATAAAATCATAACAGCACGACATAAACCAGCTCCATGCAGAGTTAGAATTTTTCTACAAAAATGATATAATCCTGAATATTGCAGCTAAATCATATGATCAGATGATTAACTGGGATCTTTGTGCAGTGACATCCCCTCCTCTGCTGGAACATATTTGTGATGATGAACTTAAACGCAACAACCCAATCATACTGGATCAAATTCCCTGTCACTCTCAAGCTGTTGAAAGAGCAATTAAAGAAGTTACTGCTGTTAGTTTGAAAGTGTACGGGCATTTCAAACTGTACGGACATAGCTCTCGACATGGGATGGTTTTGCAAACAAAGAAATCAAGAGATGTTCTTCCGTAAATTGAAAGCAAAGCAAGTTTCCTGTGACAATCCATAAACAGTATTATTCATATGTACATTGTATACTTTGCATGAACGATTTATAGATTTGTACAATTTCATATTACTTATACCAAACATTCTAAATGTTGTAAAATATCTTACATTGGGGGGGGGGGGGGTACCCGGGTCAAAGCAAAATCTTTTTTATTATTAAAGTTTAAGACATTTTAATATCTTAGTAATGATATAGTAGATTTCAAAATAATTTTGTTAAAAAAAAATATTAACATATTGATATTTGTGGGTGCGGCATGCCGCCATCTTGAAATTTATGACCGTTTTGTGGCAAATATTTCTGAAATATTTATAGACTGTTTCATATACAATGTACATTTTTATAATCAGAAAAGCTTACTTTAGGGAATGTCAAAGTACTTTTTTGATAATGTAATAAATAATTTTTTTTATGAATTTTTAAAATTTTGTATGGTGAAAATAAGCAAAAAATGCTAATTTTGAAAATTAAAAAAAAAAAGGACTTAAAATTTCTTTTAAGCCTCTGACATTCTATAAATGCACCTCTTCTACATACAAATTAGAAGTTTTATCAAAATCTGACAAGTGGTTTTTGAGATTTTCTTGCCATAGTGAAGCAAACGTCAAAAATATTTTTTCAGAGAAAAATGACTTTTAAGTTTTTAAATTATTGAAGTTTCTGAAAATACGTTTGAATTGATCTAAAAAAAATTTTCTGCAATATAATTAATTCGTAGTTATTATTGACTTGTTTTAGTATCTAAAAATAAAAAAAAAATTGTTTTTTTTTTAGACAAAGTGCATTTTTTTTAAAGTTGGGAGTGGAAGACATTATCTGATTTTTTTTACAAATTTTACATTTTTACAATCAGTAGGACCATAGGCAACTTTTTGAATATGTTTCAAATTCCCAACTCCAAAAAAATTTTTTTACCCACCCTAATATATATATATTTATTTATTTATTTATTTATTTATTTATATTCATGACATACCTAATATTAGAGGTTAATGTTTGTATTAATGTGTTCATGTCTATGTTTTTTATAACAATGACAACCTAAACATTTTCTGTGAACATGAAAAAATAAAAACAAATAAACATGTTAACAATATAGTTTAAAATAATTTCTGTATGTATGCAATAGCTGAAAATTCGGGCTTCCATCCCAATAAAATTTTGAAAAAATTCAGTTAAATTATAAAAGTCACAAAATTATACAAGCCAAAAGAAAACGTTGTCTTTGCATCTATGTTGATTACGGTGTTTAATGTCTACCCCCAAGTCCGTCCTCCAGAATCCCGTCCATTACCATTTAAATTTAAGGTGCTGATTCGTCTCCAAAAAAAAAAAACAATTAAAATTTCACCTTAAAATTAATTTTAAAAAAACTGTATTCCTATCAGTGGCGTAGTGAGGGGGGGGCTATCATGCCCCCGGGTGCTACTCACAGAGGGGAGGGGGGCAAATGGTATAATTTACATATTATATTATATGTTTTTTAATGAAGGGAGCTAAAGTGGTATTGTGCCCCGGGTGTGAGCTTAGCTCGCTATGCCACTGATTCGTATTATTAATAAATCATCATCGTTTTACTAATAAAAATGCCTGCGTAATGCTAACATAAACATAAATATAATCCTAAATATTACTTAACTTTTCCTTACCATCATTTTTGCATCACTCTTTAAAAAGTTCAGAGTAGCCTACATATTTCAAATTTACTAAATAATAATAAGATTAAGAAACGGAAATAGAGGGGTTGGGGAAGCATTTATATCTGAGAATTGAACCAAATACTGACGGATCCCGAAAAAATAACGCGTTCCGTCTAGACGGAGACGAATTAACGAGTGTTCGGAAGACGATTTACATTCATTTTAAAAGGTTTCTGGGGGGGGGGGGTGCGATAGATACAAATTTAGCGCATAATTTTTTGTATTATTCGGTAACTTTTGTAGTTCGAATGCTATTGTTTTCCCCCGACTTTATCAGGCTTGGGCAGACCCGAAATAAAGTAATAAAGAATAACTGCCGTGCATGCGCACATCTTAACTCTTAGTCTTAGACATATATCCCGAATAGGCCGAATATAAAAATATACGCGTTCCGTTAATTTTTAAGTGTTTCTGGGGGGTATAAATAATGATTTAGTGCACATTTTTTATTTTTGTTTTTTTAACTTTTGTTATCTTCATGTTATTACTTTTTATTATTAATTATTTAAATGAAATTTTTAAACTTGGACGGACCCATAGATATCTATGGACGGACATGAAACAAAATTATCTCGATTGTCGCACATGCGCACATCTATAACCAGACCCCGGAAAGAAATAATACGGATTCCGTCTAGACCGCATGCGCACATCCGGAAAAAAAGAAATACGGAGTACAGTTGACCGGAATTGTAGCCACTGCGTAAATAGAATGGCTAGATCTCGCTGTAGTAAAATTTATATGTTTTCTCATTTTTCTTATTCATTGTTCGGGCCAAAAAACAAAATGCTAAATATCCTGCTAAATGCTAGATCCAAATTTTTGATGCTGGATCGCAAAAAAGAAATACTAAATTGGCAACACTGAGCCCGGCACTATACTTGTATGCTATGACATTTACATTTAATTTATGCATATCTACACTCTATCTATCTGGCTTAGAACCGGCCCGCAAAGTCAAGTTTACCAGCCCAATGTGGCCGGCATGTCAAAATGTTAGCCTAACACTGCCCTAGATTGTCTCCTGGGCTCGAACCCGGTATCGAAGGCTGAATGGTTCTACAATGCGTGACCATCCGCTAGATATTCTTTATATATCTTTACTTTTGTACCCCTCTTAATTACAAACAAATAAATATTAATTAATAAAATACAATTTCAAATTGATTTTTTAAGACTTACTGTAGTGACACCTGGCCATAGACACCATGCAGTTATCAAATAACTTCCGTTATTGAAATCTGTCACTTGACCTGCTGACCGGTACTGTTTCGTCCCACTGTCTACTAGCCAAACCCTGACCTCGTCACCACCCTTAGCTCTGGGCTGTCCATACCCGTTGACCAGGTCAACTCGTCCAGTAACGGTATCCCCGACCTGGCATCGGACCGTGTCGTTGTCTACACCAAACATGGTGACATTGGACAGTTTCACGTCCGGCAACTGTTTCATGTCTTCCAGCGGGGGATAACTCAGGTAGTCTTTCTCAAACTCGTAGATGTACTGTCCCTTTGATAACAAGGGCACCTTTGGGTATGAGGCTTCGGCAAGGACTTTGTCCCATTGGGCAGGGGTGACAGCCGAGCAGTGGGACAGTTGGCATGACTGGTTGCAGCTGTCGGAGGTCAAATCGCTGAAACCCTCCGTGATTTCAGCAAGACTCACCATGTGCCAGTCTCCAGGCTTTGTCTGGAGATAAGGGATAAACCAGACCTCTGGTCTCCATCCGCTGTAATAAAGATTAAGTAAACTAACAGGTTCAGATAAAGAGTTTGTTATATTAGATAGTATGGACATGAACTGGTCGGATACAGAGGAGTGTTGTAATATCAATCGAAGCTTACTGTACTGTAGGCCCGTGGAAAAAATGGGGGCGCCATTTAGTGCGGGGGGGGGGAGAGGTGGCGGCCAGAGATGAGCGGACAGCGGACGCGTTCGCTTGCGGACGCAGATCCTCAGACTTTTCCGAATCCGCGGACTGACAGCGGACGCTTTGTATGGCTAAGTTGCGGACTCGCGGACTGACGCGGATCTTCTTTAGCGTTACCATAAAAAATTTCAAGTCATTTAAACAGCTAAATTTCAGCTATGCGTACGCGCGGACTGGTCCGCAGACCAATGTTGTAAGATTCTGCGGACGCGGACGCGGATCATTGATAGAAATCCGCGGACGGACGCGGACGCTAAATTTCAAGATCCGCACACCTCTGGTGGCGGCACCTATTCTGTCACCAGCTGGGGGGGGGGGGGAAGAATGGAGGAAGAACATGAGGGGAGGGACATGGGAGGTGAGGGAGAAAGGTCTATGACACACACAGACAGGCAGATATCTATAATAGATAGATAGATAGATAGATAGATAGATAGATAGATAGATAGATAGATACATACATACATACATACATACATACATACAAACATGCATACATACATACATACATACATACATACATACATACATACATACATACAAACATGCATACATACATACATACATACAAATATGCATACATACGTACATACATACATACATACATACATACAAACATGCATACATACATACATACATACATACATACATACATACATACAAACATGCATACATACATACATACATACATACATACATACATACATACATACAAACATGCATACATACATACATACATACATACATACATACATACATACATACATACAAACATGCATACATACATACATACATACATACATACAAACATGCATACATACATACATACATACATACATACAAACATGCATATATACATACATAGATAAAGTCGCTCACCGTGTGCCCAGCAAATAGACACCTGTGGAGATGGCGGCCAATGTTAGATACACCAGGACATATCTTTTGTTCCAGCTTTCTCCACCTGAAGGTAACACTTTTAGAACCATGTTTGTCCTAGGAACTGAACTCTTCAATCCTTCACGACTGAACGAAGAATGTTGAGGGAAATCAGAAATTCTCTCTGCTGAGCCATGCGGGTGTGCACATGCAGTTATGTAATCGATGGCTTCATAATCCACGAAAAATCGACCCAACAACTGAAATACACTTCACTGACAAGATGTAACGCAATGAATGCTCATGCAAATTTAGATATCATAAAGAAAACGTCAAAATAAAAATAAATTTGGGCTTCGGCGAGAAAATGTCGTTTATACTATAATCCTGTTCGGTCCTGTCCGTGGATCAGATGGGGATGGTGCGACTTTCGATTAGACGAGAGGCTCACCGGGGAGCTGACCGGCTGTGAGAGACAGTGGCATTGTAAATCAAAACAATTAAACCATTGGGCCGCGGTGAAGTTATCAAACGTCGACCGGTCCGCGGAGAGAAAAAAAAAAAGATTTGGGGGGGTCCACAGGTTTACAGGGCTGCTGATTCATCACCATGTCGGCACGATTAGAGCGTGTTAGAAAAAAAATGTATGCGTTTAAAATGTTTGAACGCAACGGGACCTAGATGCGTTTAGTTTATTCTAAAATGCTTTAACTTCGGAGTTTGAAAATGAATGTTTATCGAATAGAAATGAAATTATTAATCTGTTCTGAACAGCCATTAGGGAATCTTTGTTGTTAATAATTAATAGCGCTGATTTAAACGGTATTTAACAGTTTTTGGAATTAACCACTCCCAGAATATATGCCAATATAGGGAAATAAGATAATGAGTATGATAACTCAATATTTTAAAATTTTGTACTTAGCAGGTTTTGGAACTCATCCCCTTAATTTACCTGTAACATAAATATTGACTTTACAAAGTCAAGAAAATATTTCGAAGTTAATAAATCCTTTAGATTTACTTGTATACCTCGTTTTAAAATCAAAAATATGGATTCGCCCATGTTTCATTTTTTTTTAAAATTAATCTTACTGTCAATCTTACTGCACACCGCAAAATGAATATGAGTTGAATGTATAGTTTAATATTCTAGAATGCATCCTAACTTAAAATATATACTACAACTGTAAACACACTCACGTACAGTTACTCACACGTGGTGCTAGAATCTTTTTGCTCTAATATAACTGGAGTGCGCTATTCTTTGTACTATCCTCATTAAGAAAAAGCTGTGACCCCATTTGGAAGCGTTTCGGTTTGCAATAATCCAAGTTTGCGCACCTGTGCATCAACATCCTGTACTCACAATGTCACCGCTCTTCGTTTCCGATCTATCGATCTGAGGAATTTAAAAACAGTCCTAAATAATATATTAGCCTATCAGAAAATTTCGTTATCAGCTGTCCTCTGCTGTCCGGCGCAGTACAAGTTTTTCTTCTTTTCAAGTTATTGCTATGTTGTTGTTGTTGCTTGCTACGAATTATATATTAATGTTCAAATTAAAAAAAAAAGGTTTTAATCGATGTTCTACACTTGCCAAAATGGTGTAATATCTACTAATATATACATATACAAAACACAATCGCAAAATAGATTTATATATATAAAAAAAAACGTCCGTCATTTCCTTTCTGTTCTTCGTTTAGTCAGTGATAACGGGACGTGTGTGGCCAGTGTGTGTGTGTTTGTGTGTTTGTGTGTGTGTGTGCACTGAATCGTAGGGCTGGGTGGGGCCTGTGTGTGTGCGGGGATGGAATAGAAAGGGCGGGGTGTGGCATGTATGTGTGTGTGTGGTGGGGGTGGAATGTGAAAATGTGTCGTAACAATGCCAGCAGAATGGCTGAAAAGTGGTAAAAAGAAACTTAATTGTTTGTTGTTTTCATTGGTCTATTTTTTTACTACATTAAACTTTGGACTGCAATCAGGAAAATCGTTGATGTCGGTATCTGGCTTACATGGCATTCTTGTCCATAAAGAAGTTTCAAATTTTTTTTGAAACAACCTGAGTTTAGTGTGTGAAGTTCATGGCGAGGATGAGATCCTATGATCCAGCAATGTGGAGATTTGGCGGTGACTTTAACCTTAACCTGAACTGTCCGTTGGTCCACACCGGAGATCGAACCTGGGACCCTCGGGTCGACAGTACACCGCCTCACGACAAAACCATCCGACACCTACGGAATTTAGTAACTCGGTATGATTACACTGGTAAACAGTGAATTCATTGCCAGTGATATTTGAATCATTTTATACAAAGTCAACTATGCTGATTTAGAATATGTAAGTGCTTTTGCTAGATTGGCTCTATTTTTCGAGATAATTAAAATTAATGAAATAATGTATGCACCGTGTTTGAAAATTGTCAAGAATTGCATGAAGTAAAATAGTATACTAACAAATAGTAGTGAAACTGTTAATGGTCATGCAGAAATGTGTTCAAAAATATGTGTAATAGTGTTATAGAGGAAAACATTTTCATTTGAAAAACTAATTATGTCTAATTAATTAATATGTTTATTGTCTATGGTAATGCATTAGCAAATCGCTGTTTGCTCGACTTCCTTTTGTGTGTGTCGTTGGGTCAATTGCGCTGGAGGCTCCAACAGTTGTCAGCCATCATATGTATGTCCCATCTTCCTTGATATCTCACCTCCATCACCCTCATATCCCGATGAAACCTCTCACATTGTTCCTCACTGAAGTCCCAAGGTTACTTGGAAATTTGTCTAAATGACAGTGCAGGTAATGTACCTTGATGTTCATATTTGTTCCAATGTTTCTGAAGTTAGCGAGCATATCTTGCACCAGTTCTTCGTAATTCTCTGATCTGTTATTACCTAAAAAGTTCCTGACAACTGAAACAAAACTGTTCCATGAAGAAGCTTCAAGGTGATCCATGAAATTAGTAAAATTTCGATCGTTGATGAGTTTCCGAATCTGAGGACCGTAAAAAATCCCAGCTTTCAGCTTCTCCAGGCTCAATCCGGGAAATGATCTGCAAATATACTTGAACCAATTGCCATATTTGTCCAAGCCTTAACAAATTGTTTCATTAAACATAATTTGATATGAAGCGGTCCGAGAATTATCTTATTTTTGTCAACCAGAGCCTTGTTGATGATATATTCTTTACCTACAGTCATGGTTTCCCTTGCAGGCGATGTCACTCTTGTCCAATGATCTTGCCTTGCCCTGCTGTCCCAAAGGCACATGCAGCATGGGTATTTAGTGTATCCTGACTGCTGCCCAAGCAAGAAGTTTACCATTTTTAGATCAACACAAATTGACCACTGATGCTCATAATAACGGACTTTCTGCTATAGTATTTTAATATTCTCATACTCCTCTTTAAGTTTTGTTGAGTTGGCAATGGGAAGAGATGCATAACGGTTACATTGTGTAACAGAACACATTTCAAGCTTGTAGTCCCATTTGGAGCAGAAGTCCAGGGATGTCATTACAGTAAACAAGATCTTCCTCTTGGCTGAATTATGGAAGAAAAACTCTTCCCTTTTCCGATAAAATGTTACTTTAACTTCTGGTTTGAGAAAATTTCTTTCATTGAGCCTGGACGCTTTAAAGCTCAGATGCTTGCTTGGACAGATTTCGGTCTCGTATTAGGTCATTGAGTTCTTCTTGGCTGAATGGTTGAGGTGTTGAAGAACTTCCTTCATAATCGCTTCCACTGTTTTCACCTGCCAAAAACTCCAGATCTTGCCCCCCGTCAGAGTCTGATGGTTAAAACACTAATAATCCAGTAAACACTGGTATAGGAACTTCACTGCTATGTGGAATTGGTCTCCTTGCAGATTCAAGATCAGGATAATCCCACTTAGATTTCTTGTGGCGATTGAAGCCTTTAACATTCACAATACAAAAATAACAATCAACAAAATGGTCTTTTGGCTCTCGCCATACCATTGGTACACCGTAACTTAGACTTTTCTTCTCACCATTTGTCCACTGCCATAGGATCTCCACACAGTTTTTGCAGACCTTATGGGGAGCCCAAGACTTGTCTTGGTCTCCCAGCTTCACACCGAAATAAGCCAAATATGCCTGTTGCACAAAGTCGGTTATATTTCTTCTTTGCTTTTCAATCATGTATTCTCCACAGATGTAACAGAATACATTCGGTTTATTTTTGCAGCATCTTCGTGATGAACTCACGATGTCTTTAGAAAGCAGCATAAAAGAGAAAAAAATAAACCAAGTTATAACTTGGTATAGTTAAATTAAACAAAAGACACCAAACTTATTGCATTTGTTTTACACAAAGGGTATAATCATATTTTGAAGGATGTCCAATATCTTAGAAACTAGAGCCAATTTAGCAAAAGCAGTGGCAGTTTTGAAATCAGCACCCTTGAATTGTTATAAATTCATTCAAACATTCTTGGCAATTCGCAAAAAAAATAAAAAATTTTTGTTGAGCTGTGTTATCTAACACGGCGGTACACGGTATGATTGACTAACACGGCGGTACACGGTATGATTGACTAGCACAATGGTAAAAATATAGACAATAACAGTAGGATTAAGTAAAATGCACATTGAAAAATGACTTGGCTGAATAAAGTTTGTATTAATCCAGATAAGAGACACAATTGACATCAAAGCGGTTTATATACAGGCAGTGCCGCAGACAAGGTGGGGGCAGGGGGCAAATGCCCAGGGGCCCGGCGAGTTTTATGGCGAGTTTTATGGCCAGTTTTAGGAGCCCGGACTGAGCTGGCCAATCAACTTTTGAAAATATTATTATCAGCCGGGGGGGGGCCCGTGACAGCCCTGCCCTGGGGCCCGAAATTTCTGTCGACCTTGAAGCTCATTTTTTTTAATTTCAATTATTTTATTCTTTTTTTCACTTAATCTTTTTTATATTATAAGTACATAAAGATACAGTAATTGATATTTTATATAATATAAAGATACAATTTTGATGTATGTCACTAAATTTACAGTATACTCATTCATTAGCACTGCTGACCCTATTTCCACTTCCGGTGACGACACTGCAATGGAGGTGGAACGGAATATCATCTCGTGCTTTTTGGTTGGACCATTCTTTAAGCGAGTCCTGTAGCCTTCTGGAATTCAGGATTACGGCCCTAATAAACCATTGTCTCGGCTATCAGAGCTGCTGACAGAAGAAGTCATTGTGTGCAGCAGTGTGAGAGGCATTAAAGTGTCAGAATGGCAGTGACACGCAAGACGTTATACAATTTTACAGGATTACAGCTATTCAAGAAATGTTTGTGTGTGTGTGTGTGTGTGTTGATGCATTCTTCTTTTTAACTCATTGTTACGTTACAATTTAATATATATATATATATATATATATATATATATATATATGTTGAGGGCAGGCTCGTCAGGTGATTTATATAAACTCACCAAATATGTAACGTTACTTTTATACTTATGTATAAAGAACAAGACTCAGTGCAGTACACTATATATACAAAATACTTTAATATAACTTTAATAAAACTGTATACACTTCACTTCTCTTCTAACTACTTCTATTATAACAAAAACTTCTTAGATCTACCACTGTCTACCCTAAGTCTGTCAGCACTATTCTCTCATCTAACGTCTATTGTCTACTGCCCTACTGCATAGTCTCTACTCGTACTTTAAGCCTACTCTACTCTACTCTACTCAACTCTACTCTACTCTACTCAACTCTACTCTACTCTACTCTACTCTACTCTACTCTGCTGCCTACTACCCTACGGCATGGTCTCTACTCTACTGCATTCTCTTCTGTACTCAATATTTTCTTATTCTAACTTAACTTTATAAAGGTCGGGGGGGAGGGGGGGAGGGGAGGGTGTGATCACGCTCCCAATGCATGTGTCATTACGGACAACAAAGTAAGTTGGGAGTTTGACTTGACCATGACCTTGGTTACGTAATATGGTCAACTAAGTTGAGTCACTTGTTTGTGAGGGGGAAAGTTTCACCTGTCGGTGTAGAGATGGGGGGGGGCGGTGTAGGTGGTGGGGGGTAAATTCTAAACCGCTACACTTATGTAGGAGTATAGGTGTCAACAGTATGGCATGGGCGGACACGGCGGTAGGCAGCTGGGCCCCACAAGGCATCCCTGCCTCTTTTATTTTAATTTACAACCGAACTTTTCGAGTTGGTGTGTAACCGACATTTTGTTGCTATTATTATCATGATTTGTTTTGCCTTCAGTTTGATAGACATGGGAGGCAACTGAAGATCAACTTAAATTAGAAAATAAAACTAAAGCAAACAACGACATCCATTTTGGTTTTATTTCTTGATGGCTGCTGGACATGATACTCATAACAGAGGGAGTCACAACTTCAGGCCTTCATAGTCGTTTCAAAGGTGCACAAATGTCTAGCAAAATATCGCAGTTTTTTTTTTGTTGTTTTTTGTTTGTTTGTTTTTGGCATTTCAAGAGCAATGGTTTCTTTGGAATCTAATTCTAGTACTTTGGCCAATATACGAGGAATTGTAGCAAAAAAATGTTGAATCAAATTAGCTCAAATTAAAGCTAATCAGAAATGATTTTTCTTTGTGCAAGCATCAATACCTAATGTACTTGTACTTAGTACTTTAGTACATGTGTCTTTTATTTAAAAAAAAAAGAATTGTCGATATTTTAATTACTTAGTTCAGTGGTGGGCAAACTACGGCCCGCGGGTCGCATGCGGCCCGTCAAACTAAAATATGCGGCCCGTATTCATGTTGCGAACCTCTGTCAATGGTAATTTTCTTTATTTAGAGTTTTCTCTGTATTTTTTTTTTTTAATTTTATTCTGACTACGTGATTCGAATCTAGTGATATTAAATCGGTTTTATGGTTCGAGAGTATTAGTCAGAGCTGCTTGACCTACAAGCAGATTATGACCTGATGGAGAACTTCAAGTCAGTTCTTTCGCTGCCAAGCTTTTGTCACTATTTGTGTCCACATACATTTGTGAGCAAGCGCTTTCTTGTATGAAAATAAACAGGTCTAAGAACAGATCGATGTTGATTGACTGCAATTTACATGCTGTCATACGAATCACAACCAGTAAACTGGTTCCAGAGTTCACAAACATTAACTGAAATTGTGAACAGTTGCATACTTCTCATTAATTATAATTGTACTATGTATTCAGCTTGGAGGTAAATTAAGTTCCTTTGTCTTCATAATTATTATGACAGGCAACAATAAACTTTAGTTGAATTAATATTAATAGTAAAGTCTTGTTACCAAATTAGTACAGAACTTATTTAGTTTGTATTTTCAAAATGTAATGTGCATGTGTAATAGAGTGTGAATGTGAAATAAAAATAAAATGACAAATACATGGTTATTATCATTTTTCATACGTTGTAAATTGTTATTGAAGTAGATAAAATAAATGTGCGGCCCGCCGATAACAATCAAGTTTTCAATGTGGCCGTAGGAAAAGTGTGCCCACGCCTGGCTTAATGTGTCGCCGCCAGCAATCTTTCCATCGCTGACAATCTCTGAGTTATTGGGGGGGTGGGGGAGGGGGGGTAACCCCTTCACCCATGTTATAGTAGGGTGATTCATCATTGCGTGGGGAAAAAGCAATTTTTCCGATTCTAATGCATTGTGGCTCATTTTTTTCCTTTTGTCAAGCAAATCAAGAAAAACTAAACTTTTTGAAAAAAACTGACCACTTTTAGAGGTCGCTGAAGCGACCCGAAGTTTCACTGTATGAGATAATGCGGCAGTTCTGATGTGTCGCTTGCTTGCTTTTGCTATAGTACAATTTTAGTTCATTGTAAATTTAAAAGTATACCGTGATATTTGATTTTTAGATTATAATTAATTTTATTATTCAAGTGTGCTGGATAATAAAGTAGTTTTTGTCTAACTACAAACTATTGAATTGATATGGCATAGAATTTAAAAAGTTCAAATATTCTTTGAAAAGTGATCCGCTTCCAGAATGACAAACAAAGGCTAAGAATGAGTCAACTGTCCGTCATCTGACTGTCAATCTAGGCTACATGTCAATATTCAAGTAACATGTATTGGTGGATTTTTAAAAAGTTCGCAAAACTGTTAGAGGGGTGACCTACTTCCAGAAAACACACACACACAACCAGGTCAAGACAAGTATTAATTACACTTTAATATTTGTCTTGGGGAGAAATACAATACAGCTCCTTTTTGTTATTCTCAAAGGGGTTTGATCTTTAATAGGCGTATGAGCCCAACAATGTTTGCACTAGGCTAACAAAGAAAGAAATATTCTATCTCTGAGCAAGTAGATCAGGCACTGTCCCCTCACCCTCACCCGCACTTTCCAAAACAAAAAGTAGGTCATCTACTGTAACCGGGTGTGATCGTAACCCCGATTTAAGAAAACAAACCCCCCCCACCGCAACCCCCAACCCCGCAACCTCCCCTTCCTCGGCGGATTTTATCCGTAAGTTTTATTGCGAAATTTGCACCAAAGTTATCTATCACGTTTTCACTTCTCTCTTGGGGGCTCAAAGTATTTTCCTCTGAGCCCGGCCCCTTCCCTTGCGACCTAGACCTAAATCCGGTCTTTATCGTTAAATGGGTCTGAAACTGTGGTCCGCAGAACGCGGGTAATTCGTGAAGCATCTTTAATGAAGCGAAAAAAAAAAATACTGATACAATTTAAATATGGTCCTAAAGAATATAATGGGGGGAAGGGTCGCGCACCGTGCTTCTGTGGGTGAGATGTGGAATATATCGAAGGGTGTGGGGGGTCGCGCACCGTGCTTCCGTAGGTGAGCTGTTGTTTTGTTGTTGTTGTTTTTTTCCTCTGACGGGTTGGTATTTTCCAGCCGTGAAGTTTTTTTCGTTGCGCTTTGATCTCACTTCTGCTTTATAATCGTGGTGCCAGTCGCAGTTAGTGTTCCTTGGGAAAAAAGAATTTTACGTTTTGTTTGAGACAAAATTCAGAAAGGATAAGAAAACATCGGCACGTGATAGATATTAATTTGATCTATAAATCAGATAATACAAAAAATAACTCCAGCACTCCTTAGAAACGGCTGTAGACATTGTCTAGGATCATAACAATAAAACTAAGATTTTTTTTTTCCGGTTTTGATTCAAAGTTTTAAGCTGAAATTGTTTGTCTCAAAAGGAAACAATCCAAGTGTGGTAAAGGTAACTCCACGTATTGTTCATTATCTCCCTTTTAGTGTAGTATAAATCTGAAAACAATACATAAACGTGAATATCACTTCTGTTTTAAATCTACACGAAGTCGGTATAAATAGACCATTAAAAAACGCTGACAATGTCATAAAATATGACAACTTTATGTGTGTCAATACAATCACAAGGCAACAAACATTTATAAGCCATACAAGCATGGGCGTATTCTTGGGGGGGGAGGGGGGCATTTGCCCCCCCCCCTTACATTTTGAAAAAATGTCATATAAGAGGGGGGCATTTGCCCCCCCCCCCTTACATTTTGAAAAAATGTCATAAAGTTGTTATTTGGTCCCCCCCCTCCTGGAAAATTTTTGCCCCCCCCCCTGGAAAAATTCCTAGCGACGCCCATGCATACAAGAATGAAGTCAAACTCGAATGAACAACACAAAATTGTATTTCTGTAACAAGTTGTTTTTTTTTTTATAATTCATGAACGGAGTGACTATGCGCACGCCTGCCTGTGCCAATAAGGAGCACTGCGTGCACGCACCTTGGTGCCAATAAGGAGCTCTTATTGGCATCCCTGTATGTCTGATGGTTTAACGAAACAAACGCCATTTGTGGGCGCCAGCATGTTGTTATTACAGAATATTTCAGTGTAAATATTTCAAAATAACAAATATTACTAAAACTTTGTTTTTTTTTAAGTGTAGACCACCAAGCTAAGTTTGTTTTCATAATCTTTTGAAATTTCTATAAATATACCGGACAATACCGGTATTTAAAGCGTATGATTGTACCATAATTATGACGAATTATATTTATGGACGGCATGGTCGTGGATCACATTATAACATTGGTAATCTCTTATTTTAGCGACAACTAATATTTTGATAAATATTATTGATACTTTACCTCGATAAACATTCCAAAATCATAGTATTGTTTGTTATTTGTTAAAAATGAAGAAAAAATATTTTAAAAAAAAGTGTGTTTAATGATTTAATCATGCTACATCCTTGAAAGTAGAGGATGAGACGTTTACGTTAGATCATGGGTGCAAAACCCGTGGCTATATGGCCATTCTCTTTATGAGAGGTAAATGAGCGTGAAATATATTAAATAAATGTATTCTTTATTTTTTCATTAATAATAATGTATTATTTTTATTTTATAATGATTTCAATCAATCTGGTTGCTTTCCTAACTAGAATTTAATGTTCAGTGTGACCATCAGTGATGAAAAGGTTGTACACTTATCATAGAAGATTCTGTCAACCGTTGAAAACTAAGGTATGTGTCTTGACACAACAGAAGTTGGGCCCTCGGCATGTAGATTCAGCAAGATACAGCATACAACCGTTTCGCCCAGGAAAATGATTTTATCAAACATCGTTAGATTTACTGGTTAGAGAAATGTGTTACAGGCAAGACAAAGAGATAGTAGCATTTACAATAAATACCATTAGACAACATGCATGCCAAAAAAATCTCAAAACGCAAAAACATTTTTTTTTAATAATGCAAAATTTTGACAATGATGTAGCATATTCTATTGTAGCAGTTTGCAATGAAGTGCAAACGATGTATATTATGGGTGTAAGTGACATATTGTATGCAATCACAATAGTGTGTTTTTAAAGATATATAAATATATTTTTGCCAGCTGGTTTAAGTGCCACTTCTACTGTGTATTTAGTATATTGTCAGCCTAGGATTCTTTCACACTGTAGCCACTCGTTCTATTATAGATATGTCTAAATACAGACGCTTTCAAACACCGTACAGTAGTATTTATAACAGAGGCACTTGGATTACGTGTATATGGTAATATTTATTATAAACACAAGGTACATCACATACAATATGGTCCAACATCAATTTCAATAAGTACAATTACATCAATATCAACTGATAATCTACTTGTGACCACTCTCGGCTCTATCTAGCAATCTCCTGTCCTTTCACTCCGGTCATTAGGTTATATCAGAGACCGAAGTAAATCCCCCGCCCCCGCCCCCCCCTTTTTTTTTCAAACCAGGTCACGTGACTGGTCTCTCGACCCTTCGTCCTGATCCTAGCGCCAGTTGATGAGGGGAGGGGAGCGACAGTTGTTTCACCCCGTCCATCTCTTTATTTACACACTTGTCCATGTGATAAAAAATGACACACAGTCGTAGGTCAGGCGGGGTTACAACAATAGTATCCTACATTCTAACCAATATGTGAGAACCATGTTCTCCACAATATTAATTGAATATCATTTTTCTTTCCCTTTTACAGATATGTTATGTTCTGCAGTCTAAATACTAACATTGATAATTTGAAAATCTTTCAATAACAATAATGCTGGGGTCACGCTGACAATTTTTTTTTTTGGGTTTAATAACTTGAGGTGAGATTTGTGGTTTAGACCTATACAGGTACTAAAACCTTAAAGGGTCATTTTTGTCTACAGTAGAAAAAATTACAGCACGGTGCCATGTTAGTCAGGGGATGGGCAACTGGTCAGATGGATGTGGGATCAAATCATAGATAAATACAAAAGTTCAGGTAAATATTTCTCATGTAATTTTTTTTTTTTTACAGTTTTAAAAGATAATCTATTGTGCCAAACTTGGCTGCAGTCAAAAAACTTTCCTAATAATCGGTAATGTATTTCATTGCTTATTTGGTTACACTGGTTCGACTCCAGTCCCAGGCTGTTAATAAATTTATGGCATTAAAAGAATGGACAAACATTTGCCTGGTGGTCTATAACCAATTAGAACAATGATCTACAAAAGTTGTGTTATTTAGGCGCTTAAAATTTGTATATATCATTTTATTATTTAGTGTAATCATTTTTTTTTTGTTCAAGGCCAATGTTTTCATTATGTGTGTTCCTTGTCTCAGCAAATTTATTTTAAAAATGTAATGTTGTATTAATATCAAGTTGAATTGGGCCAAGTGTTACTTACTATGGAATAAAAATGTAATATTGTATTAATATCAAGTTGAATTGGGCCAAGATGTTACTTACTATAGAAGGTTCTTCCAGTTTTTTTTTAATATAATACATTTTTAAATATTCTATAAGGGCTCATAGGGGCAGATTTAGTGTAGTATTCATCTGTTTCACTAACTGGATTGTGGGGTTAGAACAACGCCCAGCCCCCTTTACTACCCCAACTTAAAGTCAGGTGACCCACTTAAAGCTGGGTGGACTTTAGGACTTACACCAGGACCTGAAAAAATCCCAAGGTTCTCACTGAGGTTCAAACTCAGGACTCTCCAGTTGACAGTTCTACACCGCTTGTCCACCCGTCCCCTAAATATTCTATATTTTCATAAAAAATATTTCGTATATGGTCATGGGTAGGGTGTGTAGAAAAATTAAGTTACAATGTAAAATTTGAATGGTTCCTGTCACACTTACGGTATTTAACGAAACAAAACATATTTTATGAAAAACTTCATTATCTGTTGAGTGTTAATACATGCAAAAATCTTTCTTTTTTTTTTTCAGTAGATAGATGGCTTACTTGGGTAAGACTGCAGATCTGACAGTTTAAAAAAAATATATGGTTCTTACAGACTACATATAGGCTTATTGCTAGATAAGTACATGAATTTAGCAGGAAGAAATATTTTGTTGAAAAGCTATAATTAGTAATTTTTCCTTTGCTAATGTTTGGATAAAAATTTAGGAACCCCATTTAAAGCTGGGTGGACATAAGGAACTTTTAACCAACTTTCATCAGAACCTGGAAAAGTCCTTTGGTTCTCACCAAGTATCAAACCTGGGACTCTCAGGTCAACAGTCAAGCAATCTATGCCACTCTACCTACTGCACTGTAATACCACAACTGCACTGTAATACCACAACTGTACTGTAATACCACAACTGTACTGTAATACCACAAAACAAAACAATATATCACATTGAGAAATTAACACAAATAAAAAGCTTTCAAATATATATATAGAATAGCATTATTTATTTAATGGATTTACAAGAGCACACATACACAATATATCTAAGGCTACAAACAGTTTATTTGATGGAAATCTTACATAAATGGGCTGGTGCTGGATATAATATAAACACCTATATTTAGTTAGACATGGTTGACGCAATTAAATGACATACTTTAAAAAGTCTACATATATTTGCTGCTAATTGTATTGATATATGCCTGGCCTACATTTTTTCTGTGACAATATATAAATTCAGGTTTGTATAAGCACCCTTTTCTAGGCATTATATGCAAATCATATATATTTATTTCATTAACTAAAAACTGCTAACACTATTTCTGTACAATTGTAGGCCAAAATCTAATTTTTGTATAAACATCTAAATCTTTGTATTGATGCTACTAAATACTGTTATGTTAAAATTTAGTTTTTATTTATGTATGTAGTTGTATTACCTTCCAATTGGTTGTGCGTCAGTAACTATGGTTATTTAGGTATTCTATGCTAAAAACTCACTTATACTTGTACTGTTATCATTAACATATAATATTTGAATCATACATAAAAATCTCTTTGTATTTAAGGCTGTATAGTATCATTTTTAATGACTGGAGTTTTATTTTGTGTGTCAAGAGTTTAGAAATCTGAAAGCTTTTTACACAAGTGTATCCTGGGCTAAAAACTGCCGGGGACTAACCACCCTGGTAAGGAACACACTTAATACTCAATCGAGCAGTGGCGTACCTGGGGGGGGGGGCGGTGGGTGCGGTCCGCACCGGGCGGCACTTTTTATTAGTTTTTAGGGGGGGGGGGGCAAAAATGTATAGATTAAATTGAAATACCTAAATGAGAGGGCGGCAAAATCGTCTTCCGCCCTGGGCGGCCGATACCAACGCAACGCCGCTGCAATCGAGCCATGCAAATGGACAAATGGATACGACCGTGATAAATAATTACAAGGATAAGAGGAACGCAGTGGCTCCGGCACCAGCCAAAACCATATATTAGGGTATATGGAACATGGCATATAAAATTTATTTTTTTTTCAGAATTTTTTTTTCAGGATTAGGGTTAGAGATAGGGATAGGGTTAGGGATAGGGATAGGGTTAGGCTTAGGGTGTGGAGCAATATTATCTATGGCTGGTACCCGAAGTAAAAAAAATACGGGTTCTGTCAGGGACAGAACCGTAGCCAATCCGTAAGAGGAAGTACAATCGTGTGAAAGTATACACCCCCCCCCCCACCCACTCCAGATGGAGCTTGGTATTATAATATCCGAAGGGACTCTGTCAGAAACAACTGTTGGTGAAGATTTCGACGCTATACATCAACTGTCTGGGGAATATGAGCGTATCGATGCTGCATGGCACCAGATTGAGTAAATATGTTAATTCTACAAATTTAGTTTGGTTACAGGACCATGAGTTTGTATTGACTTTACTGCACGCCAGCAATAAAGGGGGAAAATGAGACCAGATTTAATTCTAGTTTTTGGCTGACCTCTTTCACGGTGCGTGAGTACGTTGTTTCGAACACAGACCCGTTCTCATCTCGGTGTATATTTCTTCACTTGAGAAAACCCAGGGGGGGGGGGGCTACCCATGAGTGATTGGGTCTATGTGAAGGCTAACTGGGATCCCTTTATGGTGGCTAATGATCCCGACCAAGATAGGGTCGATACTAGCCGAGAAATAGTCAATGTTGTTTTACGTGCGATAGTGTCACGTGGAATAGTGTCACGTGGGATAGTATCCCTTGGGATAGTGTCACGTGGGATAGTGTCACGAGGAATAGTGTCACGTGTTATAGTGCCACCGGTGATAGTTTCACGTGGTATAGCGTCAAGTGGGATAGTGTTACGTGGTATAGTGTCTCCGGGGATTGTGTCACATGGTATATATAGTATCACTTGGTAGAGTGTCACCGGCGATAGATTCACGTGGTATAGTGTCACATGGTATAGACACATTGTGTAGTTAATACGGGTACATCGGTACATTGTGTAGTTTATGTGTTCGAGTTGTGGAAGTACGTGGGATCATGTGGGATTCTATGGGAGTACGTGGGATCATGTGGGATTATATGGGAGTATGTGGGATCATGTGGGATTCTATGGGACTACTTGGGATCATGTGGGATTCTATGGGAGTATGTGGGATCATGTGGGATTCTATGGGAGTATGTGGGATCATTGAGATTCTTTGGGAGTATGTGGATCATGTGGGATTCTATGGGAGTATGTGGGAACAAGTTGTTTATGGGAGTATGTGGGATCATGTGGGATTCTATGGGAGTATGTGGAATCATGTGGGATTCTATGGGAGTATGTGGGATCATGTGGGATTCTATGGGAGTATGTGGGAACAAGTTGTTTATGGGAGTATGTGGGATCATGTGGGATTCTATGGGAGTATGTGGAATCATGTGGGATTCTATGGGAGTATGTGGGATCATGTGGGATTATATGGGAGTATGTGGGATCATGTGGGATTCTATGGGAGTATGTGGGATCATGTGGGATTCTATGGGAGTATGTGGGATCATGTGGGATTATATGGGAGTATGTGGGATCATGTGGGATTCTATGGGAGTATGTGGGATCATGTGGGATTCTATGGGAGTATGTGGGATCATGTGGGATTCTATGGAAGTATGTGGGATCATGTGGGATTCTATGGGAGTATGTGGGATCATGTGGGATTCTATGGGAGTATGTGGGATCATGTGGGATTCTATGGGAGTATGTGGGATCATGTGGGATTCTATGGGAGTATGTGGGATCATATGGGAGTATGTGGGATCATGTGGGATTCTGTGGGAGTATGTGGGATCATGTGGGATTCTATGGGAGTATGTGGGATCATGTGGGATTCTATGGGAGTATGTGGGATCATGTGGGATTCTATGGGAGTATGTGGGATCATGTGGAATTCAATGGAAGTATGTGGGAACAAGTTGTAGTTTATGGGAGTATGTTTTAGTCGTGGTAGTCTATGGGAGTATGTGGGAGTATGTGCCTTTTACTCTACTCCTGTTTAGTGTTTTGCGAATAGTCATCAACTATTAAATGATGACAAGAGTACTGCAGACTGTACCCTGAAATTAAACCCATGTAATCACTAGCGATCTTTTAAGGATAATCTAACTAGGCTGATGTACACAAAATGTTTACAGGTTCTAAAAGAAGTGAGCGCATTATTTTCATTATGTCATACTTACTTTGATAACATTCAATCTGGCCACAATGAAGGCCATTTTAAGCAGCTTTCAGGGAACCCGAACTAAACTAATTGAATGATTGAATCCAGAGTGGCCCGACATTAGCAAGTGACGGACTAGATTCACTTCAACATCTACAATCTTAAAATACCTAGGGCCCTTAAACGTACCATTGCCTAGGAACCTAAAAAAAAACAACTAAGAACCACCCCCTGGGCCGGATTATGATTTGATAAAGACCCAAGTTATTTGAGATATTATGGGGCCCTATTTCAGGCACGCTGGGAGGGTGGGAGTCAGGTGGGTCATTGCCAGGGGGCCCGCATCTGTAAGGGGGCCCGGCCGCCCCGACCATGTCAATTTTTTTGCACGACTCATTGTTTATTAAGGAGCCCGCAATGATGTCCTGCCCTGGGGCCCTTGTTGGCTCTCGGCGCCCCTGCCCTTTTTAAGTCCAGATATTATATGACAATGACAAATATCTAATACATAATCGGCTAGCCTGGCGCACGTACGTGTGGATAACTTCCGCGGCTAAAAATAGACTGGGGAATTCCAAAATTTAAGTCTCACTCAAGGGGAGTGAACTCTTGCTTGGCTAAAAATAGTCTTGGGAATTCCAAGTAGTGTGCAAATTATGTAAAGTTGTAAAGATGGTCAAAGGGATATAACTCAATTATAAGGAGTCACTCGCCGGTCCTGGTACCGGGCCTTTGATCTAGTTAAAGAATATATGACAATCGCCCACTCTGACAATTTTTTGGTGGTGCCCGAAGAAAGTTTCAAGCGGATTCAAAATATTGTGAAGGAATAAATTTATAAAAGTTTTGTGCAGCTGAATGTGTTGATAGATAGATGAGAGTCACCCGACGCCTTTAGTCTGGGCTGGAGAAATATTTGTGTGACATCACAAGTAGGACTATTCCCCCTTCACACATACATACTTCACTTAGCTGGAGAAATATTTGTGTGACATCACAAGTAGGACAATTCCCCCTTCACACATACATAACTTCACTTAGCAAGATTTTTTTTGGAATTAGATAAGATATATATATATATCAAGGCCGTAGCCAGAATTTTGTTTTGGGGAGGGGGGCTGTGCGATTTGGGGGGGGGGGGGCTGTGCGGAGAGTTTTATATAAGAAAAAAATGGAACGCAATGATAAATTTTATAATTGCATTTAATTTTTAGAATTAATTTGGGGAGGGGGCTGCAGCCCTCTAGCCCCCACCCCCTGGCTACGGCCTTGATATATATATATATATATATATATATATATATAAAGAGAGAGATAGAGAGAGAGAGCGAACGATCGCGACAGAGAGTGAGCGCAACAGAGAGAGAGAGAGAGAGGGGGGGGAGGAAGTGATGGGATTGGTAGATGTGTTTGTATGTGTACAGACTGACTAATTCATTCGTATTTGTACTAAATTTCAAGACATCGTACCGTCATATTAAGATAACAGGTAAATATTAACCAAAGGTGAGCTAGAGCCGAGAATCTCAACCGGTGGTATGTGTACTCCAACAGGTAAAGGGGAAAGGTCATGAAGGTGTACGAAGCGACATATATATTTTTTCGTTTAAAAACAACCAATGAAGAAGATCGCCATATTATATTCAATATTCATATCTGAGGTGGGGGGGGTATGTCCGCTGTGGGTTATGTCCGCTGGGTGTTTTGTCTGCTGCGGGTTTTGTCCGTGAGGGTTTTGTCTGCTGGGGGGGTTTGTCCTACACTCATTTCACTTATCATATACACAAGTAAATAGTTATTTAACAAATAAACAATTAGATAGTTATTTTAACATATACACAAGTAAATAGTTTTTTACATGGTCGTTTATTACGGAGACAATTTAACTATGGCATTTTTTTTCCCTTTCTAGCACCATTTGCTAAGAATTCGATGTCAAAAGGCGTTAGCTGAACGTGAACTATAACTTAAGCCTAGAACTAATGCCCCCGCCCCATTTATAATATGTTTTCCTCACATTAGTGATATAATGTCATTTTGTTCAGGTTGTATGATACTAGTACATTATCAATTTATATCAAATGCGAAGTTACTTTTATTTTTCTGAAATTTAACAGCTTTAGCTCAGTTAAGACTGAATACAACTTTTGGATTTGTTGGTGACCTCGGTGTAATGTAGTAACAGTTAAGTCTGAACATCAATGTACTAAAGTTAACTGTGTTTGTTCAAGTTGTAACAGTTAAGTCTGAACATCAATGTACTAAAGTTAACTGAGTTTGTTCAAGTTGTAACAGTTAAGTCTGAACATTATGTACTAAAGTTAACTGTGTTTGTTCAAGTTGTAACAGTTAAGTCTGAACATCAATGTACTAAAGTTAATTGTGTTTGTTCAAGTTGTAACAGTTAAGTCTGAACATTATGTACTAAAGTTAACTGTGTTTGTTCAAGTTGTAACAGTTAAGCCTTAACATCAATGTACTAAAGTTAACTGAGTTTGTTCAAGTTGTAACAGTTAAGTCTGAACATTATGTACTAAAGTTAACTGAGTTTGTTCAAGCTGTAACAGTTAAGTCTGAACATTATGTACTAAAATTAACTGAGTTTGTTCAAGCTGTAACAGTTAAGTCTGAACATTATGTACTAAAGTTAACTGAGTTTGTTCAAGTTGTAACAGCTAAGTCTGAACATTATGTACTAAAGTTAATTGTGTTTGTTCAAGTTGTAACAGATAAGTCTGAACATTATGTACTAAAGTTAACTGAGTTTGTTCAAGTTGTAACAGTTAAGTCTGAACATCAATGTACTAAAGTTAACTGAGTTTGTTCAAGTTGTAACAGTTAAGTCTGAACATTATGTACTAAAGTTAACTGTGTTTGTTCAAGTTATAACAGTTAAGTCTGAACATCAATGTACTAAAGTTAACTGAGTTTGTTCAACCGTCAACCTACTTATTCCATACTGTTAAACTACTATAAGATGTATGACCACATGCAAAATAAATTATACTTGGGCGTAATTTTACAAGAGTTGTTTACATCACATAATGTTAGAGTTAGCACGGTTGAATGAACGGCGAGGATGGGTAAGGGGAGGAGAGTGTGTGACCAGTCAATGTAGGAGCCAGTGTTGCCAGATTCTATACACAAAATAAGCCAAAATTCAATAAGCAAATTTCTGAAAACACGCCAGAGTAATAAACAAAATATTTACATCTCGTTTCATATTGTATTCGCCAGTCTTCGTATTTACACAATTTAAAATGTTTGAAATAGTTTAAACCCCGACAGTCCACTTAAACTTTTACCTATGTCTCAGAGACATCAAATGACTTTTTGGCAACATTAGTAGTGGACAACACAGCTGACCATTCGTGGTTTATAGTGTGTTGTGTAACACGTGAACTTCCCGCCTTGTTACGTGGAGATTGTGTCTATTGTAACCTGTGACTTTTCTTCTTGGATTGTTAACGTTATATTTCTTTTTTTTAATTATTATTATTATATCTTTGGATATTTAAACATAATGTTTTGAGCATAGAGTGTAGAAGGGACAAACTTTCATTGGAAATAAATCTGTATTAACAATATCAAGGAAATATACAACACAGTGACCAAGAACTCATGAGATTATAACCTCTACGTCAAATGTTTATCGCCTTCGTGAAACCACTGTCCACGGTCTGCATGAAATAATGTTTCGACCACCAAGTGTAACTTGTAGTGTGACTAGTGGATTTATCGTGTGGTTCAGTTATTGGCTGTGATATTTCTACTTGGATTGTTTAGGTTACATTTCATTCGTTGTTATATTTTGTTTTGGATTTTAAAAATAATCGCTTGAGTGTATAATCAAAAAATTGTTTGGAGTAAAATATTTATATAGTTCCAAATGTATATTTGAGATACAAACATACATGTCTCATATTCTCCAGTAAGCAGTTCTGTCACTGATCCTAACATAAAGGTTTCAATTTCTCCCAATACTCAGCAGTTCTGTCACTGATCCTAACATAAAGGTTTCAATTTCTCCCAATACTCAGCAGTTCTGTCACTGATCCTAACATAAAGGTTTCAATTTCTCCCAATACTCAGCAGTTCTGTCACTGATACAAACATACATGTTTCAACTTCTCCAAATAACGTAGCTGACCTGTCAAAGATATAATCAAAGTTCTCAAATTATCCATAGAACTCGGAAACATTGACAGCCGGTAAGTCTATTTCCTAGACAATATATATTTTTTAAAATTCGTATGTATCCAGTTCAACATTAGGTCATATGTTTGTTTTCATTGTCGTCGTTTGTCAACGTGTTCGCCTTTTGTCCGATTCATTTTTCGCTGATTCGATTTACTGTAGGAGCAATTGTGACCGTATGTTTGTGTGCAATGTATGGCTGCATGCCTGACACCAAACATAGTATGAGAGGTCAGGGGGAGAGAATTCAGGTGGTTAATTGTTGACAGAAAGATATCGTGTTACTCGTTGAATGGATGGTGTTTCTGGAAATGTGTACAGGTGAACTAGTTTGTACAAGTCGTGATGTCGGTTACTGTAGATAGTAGGGACTTAATAAATACGAGGGGTGGCGAGGTTAGATGAGAAACTGAGTGCCCCGGGGAAAAAAATTACTTTGTATTTTGTCAGAGTCCGCCCCCGGGGTGGGAGGGGGGGGGAACTAATACAAGTACGACACTGGCTAAAAGCTATGGATACAATTGATAACAATTAATTCACAAAACGATTCAGATTGTATAAATGTATTATTATTATATTAGTGTTCTATACCGTGTTAGAGTTACTATTTATTGAACATAGACGTCAGAATATTGTGGCTTGTAACAGATTAAATAACAATGACGTCAGAATATTGTGGCTTGTAACAGATTAAATAACAAACTAAAGTAAACAAACCGGGTCCTATACATAGATTATAATTAGTTTATTATTACATGTAACACTTACTGTACTTTGGCCTATTTATTAACTGAGCCCTTCTAATTGAAAAAGTGAATTAGCCGGCCTACTAGGGCACCCAGCGATAACGGGACCCACTTCGAGAATTAATTTCTATTACATCTGATGGCCTGGGGCCCCAAAACATCTCTGGAAAGTCCCTGCTCGATGTCCCCAAATACATAGGAAGTTTCATTGGAAGAGTATTGGCATATACTACCCTACCATCGTTAGAAATAAACGTAGAGCCATGACACTATTTAAAAACCAGGGCTCATGTAGGCTCTTGTCTGGCATGTGATAAATTATTGTATTATTACAATAGCAAGGACTCTGGACAGTGCATTGAACTTTATATAGTGGTAGAAACAAAGGCGGATTTATCTGCGGGCCCCGATTTCGGATGGGCTCAAAGCTCCCCAATTAGACATGCATTGGTATTTCACCACTTTCCTCTTTTTAACTACACCCCTTCCATTAAAAAAAATATATAACTTTTGTGCCCATGACCTCTGATTGCATCTAGTATCATTTTTCTTTTTTTTTTTCAAACCAGTCGATAAACGTTTATTTGTTTACTAGTCTTTCAAAATATTGTTTAATCTGTCACATTTGTCATCAAATTTTTTTTTAATTTGTTGGTGAGAAATGAACAAACATAGTTATTACCCATGCTTTGTCTTCTGTTTAAAAGTGTGTGTGTGTGTGTGTGTGCGTGTGTGTAAAGGTTTGTGAAGTCCGTGTGAGGATGAGGTACAATCTCTAGGATTCTATAAACCACTAATGGGTTTGTTTTATGGTGCAATTCTTTCATCCCGCTAAAGCCGATAGTGCAATGACTATGGAAACACCACGAAAGATATAGGTGGAAATTACAACATGACCTGAAATAGCTTTTGGTCCTCACCAATACGTACTTGTATGAATCATAAAACATTTCAACAGATGACCTATACTCTGGTATTGGCAATTTTTTCTTGAGAAAATAAAAAGCAGTACATTAAAATGAGATATCCAACTGAAAGGAATAGGCCTACAAGCAAATTTTAACAAAATTTATCCCATTCAGAGCAAGTGATTAATTAAAATATTAAACGCAGCAGACGATTAAATTAAGGTTACAGCCCATAAAAATTTTAAACACCATAAAAAGGATTGTTTTATATTACTTTTAAAAAAGAATATCTAAAGTGTCGGTTTAGCTATATATAGACAGTGGCGCAGCTAGGGGTGGTGGGGGCATTGGGGGCATTTGCCCCATCCGAAATAAAAAAAATTAAAAGATGAGATCAAAATTTGTTTAAAATAAAATACAATTATATAAATAATGTGATTTTTTAATACAAGTGATTTTTTTGCTCCCCCCCCCCCTGAAAGTTTTGTCTATAGTTGCGCCTCTGTATATTGACATAATTAAGGAGGCTGGGACAAAAGTTGAATACAAATAAAACTTAAAGCTTAATTAATGGATAGCTTGGTAACGCCTAAAATATTCGCCGCTGAATCGGAGAGGTGATGGGCGACGCCAAGTCTATAAACACACAGACAACATTGATTACGGGAATTAAAAAAAAAACTTGATGAATCAATACAATTTAATCAATCCCATGAAATCGCCAACGACACCAATCATCAACTACAACAATGGCTGACAGTCTGATTACTGGCGTAACGGCTGTGCCTCCGCTACACGCAAGCGGTAAACAGATTATGCATAAATGCGTATTGCTTCAGCTACGCATGGCGAATTTATATGTAATCTCCGCCGATCTCTTAAAATGAGGCCGTACTATTGGTGTTAATAGCTTGCGCTCCATCTAGTTGTTTATACCAAATCTTTGGGCGTGACGCACCAAAATGCAAACGAACCATCTTATATGATAAAAGGTTATGTGTATTTATTTATTTATCTGCTATCCGGTGTCCCACCACAAGATAAAGAACAGATTACGCAATACATATTTAAATGAAAAAGAAGGATTAAAAGCTTTAAAAATTAACAAATTTGGGTTAGCTCAGGTGCACATCAAGTCGCTATGACGTGGCTACTCTGTCCCATGCCGTGTCTCACGGTACATGGAAAATACAAATGTGTGCTGTACCATTCCGTCCCATCCCATGGGACGTTTCCGGTGGTGTTCCCGCGGGAATCTCATTCCCATGGACAAGCCTGTGTTTAACCATTCAACTGATTTCTCACACTTAAATAAAAGCTAGAATCACACACACAATCTAATTTTTTTTTTAAAAACAAGGCTACAATATTGGTGTCTTTAGAAATTATTTGACAGGGGCGGTAATGAGCAAGCTGCATATGAATTTTTTTTGTTATGAAACTGAAAGATGAGACGTATAGGCCTATATATAATATTATTTCATGACATTTCTGTAAATTGAGATCAGATAATTTCATGACTGTTCTGTACATTTTAACGAAACTTCATGCAGAAATGAGTTTTATTTTAATTCTAAAAAATGTTTATCCATTCTGTGCCCTAACAAAAATTGGAATAATGCACCAACAGGGAATTCACTGAGACACCGCATTTTTCACCATTGGGCAAAGAAAGTTATAAGAAAACTTTAGACTCACACACTAATATTTTAGAGCTTACTATAAAAGGAAAAAATCCGACTCAAGGGTAAAACTCACTAAAACATGTTAAATATTGTTTCTTTGCACCAAATCCTAAAGTCTTTTTTTGTAAATTAAGGTCACAAATCTTCTAAAATAAAAGGGCAATCATCAAAACATGTTCCAGTGGTATATATAAACTAAAATATATTAAGAAACCAAAAAAAAAAGCTAAATCCATAATAGAAGTCTAAAATAGACATAGTGCACTTATCATATTTTACATTACATCCAAGCATTCTTTTTCACATAATGTCAAAAAACCTTGTCGTTTATCTATATATTTAAAGCTATTCAACAGGTAATACATATATCAAGTCTAAGTAAGGAATAAAATTATCTTGTTACTGTAATTTGTTTTAGCTGTGCTGCTAATTACAAATTCTGCTAACCAAAAATAATAATTTGCATTATTGGCAGATTACAAAAACCATTCAGCTCCATGTAAGTGCAATATATACTTTTTCCCTTGACAGGTTTTTCAAGCCAAAAGCTAATAGAATGGGAGTAAAAAAAAAGCTTGGACTGAAACTGGAGCAGCCCTTTAAAGAGCCAATATATCATAATAGCTCCATGTAAGTGCAATATACATGTGATAGAAAAAGAAAAAAAAGCTTGGACTGGTACCTGGGACAGCACCCTTTGCAGAAACCATTTATTGTAAAGATTTGAGCTGACAAGAAGGCAAAAAAAAACTGTCAACATTTTTGCAAATGACCATATCAGCAGAAGAGTAAAGAAAAATTAAAAAGCAAAATGAATGGTCTGACCACACACTGAATAATGAACCGTTAGCTACTCCATTGTAAGGAAGGGGAAGTATTTTTGTTTTTATTCCATTTAAGCATGGTAAGTAAGCCATTTCTATTTTTCACATATTTTATATTTTATAATTAATTTATTTCCCCTCCCTCCTCCATTTATTTTGTGTATGTAACTAACACTACTAAAACTATTAAACCTTGCAATCATGTTATGTTTTACAGCTCTGTAAAAAACTACTTTTTCCCTTGACAGGTTTTTCAAGCCAAAAGCTAATGGAATGGGAGTAAAAAAAAGCTTGGACTGAAACTGGAGCAGCCCTTTAAAGAGCCAATATATCATAATACATATGAGCCAGCCAGAAGAATATTTTACCCTCCGCCAATGCCAGCAATGATGCTAATGACCAGAACAATCACAAGTACCTGAGCATTCAAAGACCATCTTACATCAACAGAAATATTTTACGGTGAAGTATTTTCAGTTGAAATAAAAAAGATATATAAATTTAATTTATTAAGTAAAACTGTTAGCCAGCCTTCTATTAATTTTAAGCCTGTTCTCTACCAGATGAACACATATGATGGTCTGATGACAGTCCCCTAATTTTGTGAGATGCTAGCTCCCACTTGGCCATGTATAAAGCAAGGGACACACTTTTCTGAATGCAAGGAAATAGGTAAATAGCCCCTACCCCCTTCTTTTAACAAATATTTTATAAAATTGTTGTAAATCTTTTTTTTTTTTCAATTTTCCAACACAAATTCTGCAAACCAAAAATAATATTTTGAATTATTGGCAGATTTCAAAAACCATTCAGCTCCAAATAAGTGCAATATAGATGTGATAGAAAAAGAAAAGAAGCTTGGACTGGTACCTGGGACAGCACCCTTTGCAGAAACCATTTATTGTAAAGATTTGAGCTGACAAGAAGGCAAAAAAAAACTGTCAACATTTTTGCAAATGACCATATCAGCAGAAGAGTAAAGAAAAATTAAAAAACAAAATGAATGGTCTGACCACGCACTGAATAATGAAACGTTAACTACTCCATTGTAAGGAAGGGGAAGTTTTTTTTGTTTTTATTCCATTTAAGCATGGTAAGTAAGCCATTTCTGTTTTTCACATATTTTATATTTTATTTATAATTAATTTATTCCCCCTCCCTCCTCCATTTATTTTGAGTATTTTACTAACACTACTAAAACTATTAACCCTTGCAATCATGTTAAGTTTTACAGCTCTGTAAAAAACTACTTTTTCCCTTGACAGGTTTTTCAAGCCAAAAGCTAATGGAATGGGAGTAAAAAAAAGCTTGGACTTAAACTGGAGCGGCCCTTTAAGAAGCCAGTATATCATAAAAGATATGAGCCAGCCAGAAGAATATTTAACCCTCCGCCAATGCCAGCAATGATGCTAATGACCACAACAATCACAAGTACCTGAGCATTAAAAGACCATCATACATCAACAGAAATATTTTACGGTGAAGTATTTTCAGTTGAAATAATAGAAATATATAAATTTAATTTATTAAGTGAAACTGTTAGCCAGCCTTCTATTAATTTTAGCCTGTTCTCTACCAGATGAACACATATGACGGTGTGATGACAGTCCCCTTATGTTGTGAGATGCTAGTTCCCACTTGGCCATGTATAAAACAAGGGACACACTTTTCTGAATGCAAGGGAAACAGGTAAATAGCCCCTCCCCCCTTCTTTTAACAAATATTTTATAAAATTGTTGTAAATCCTTTTTTTTTCAATTTTCCAACACAAATTCTGCTAACCAAAAATAATATTTTGCATTATTGGCAGATTTCAAAAATCATTCAGCTCCATGTAAGTGCAATATAGATGTGATAGAAAAAGAAAAGAAGCTAGGACTGGTACCTGGGACAGCCCCCTTTGCAGAAACCATTTATTGTAAAGATTTGAGCTGACAAGAAGGCAAAAAAAAACTGGTGTCAACATTTTTGCAAATGACCATATCAGCAGAAGAGTAAAGAAAAATTAAAAAACAAAATGAATGGTCTGACCACACACTGAATAATGAAACGTTAGCTACTCCATTGTAAGGAAGGGGAAGTATTTTTGTTTTTATTCCATTTAAGCATGGTAAGTAAGCCATTTCTGTTTTTCACATATTTTATATTTTATTTATAATTAACTTATTCCCCCTCCCTCCTCTATTTATTTTGAGTCTTTAACTAACACTACTAAAACTATTAACCCTTGCAATCATGTTAAGTTTTACAGCTCTGTTAAAAACCACTTTTTCCCTTGACAGGTTTTTCAAGCCAAAAGCTAATATAATGGGAGAAAAAAAGCTTGGACTGAAACTGGAGCAGCCCTTTAAAGAGCCAATATATCATAATAGATATGAGCCAGCCAGAAGAATACTTAATCCTCTGCCAATGCCAGCAATGATGCTAATGACCACAACAATCACAAGTACCTGAGCATTCAAAGACCATCTTACATCAACAGAAATATTTTACGGTGAAGTATTTTCAGTTGAAATAAAAAAAATATATAAATTTAATTTCTTAAGTGAAACTGTTAGCCAGCCTTCTATTAATTTAAGACCTGTTCTCTACCAGATGAACACATATGATGGTCTGATGACAGTCCCCTTATGTTGTAAGATGCTAGTTCCCACTTCGCCATGTATAAAGCAAGGGACACACTTTTCTGAATGCAAGGGAAACAGGTAAATAGCCCCTACCCCCTTCTTTTAACAAATATTTTATAAAATTGTTGTAAATCCTTTTTTTTCAATTTTCCAACACAAATTCTGCTAACCAAAAATAATATTATGCATTATTGGCAGATTTCAAAAACCATTCAGCTCCATGTAAGTGCAATATAGATGTGATAGAAAAAGAAAAGAAGCTAGGACTGGTACCTGGGACAGCCCCCTTTGCAGAAACCATTATTTGTAAAGATTTGAGCTGACAAGAAGGCAAAAAAAAACTGGTGTCAACATTTTTGCAAATGACCATATCAGCAGAAGAGTAAAGAAAAATTAAAAAACAAAATGAATGGTCTGACCACACACTGAGAAATGGAACGTTAGCTACTCCATTGTAAGGAAGGGGAAGTATTTTTGTTTTTATTCCATTTAAGCATGGTAAGTAAGCCATTTCTGTTTTTCACATATTTTATATTTTATAATTAATTTATTTCCTTCCCTCCGCCATTTATTTTGAGTCTTTAACTAACACTACTAAAACTATTAACCCTTGCAATCATGTTAAGTTTTACAGCTCTGTAAAAAACTACTTTTTCCCTTGACAGGTTTTTCAAGCCAAAAGCTAATAGAATGGGAGTAAAAAAAGCTTGGACTGAAACTGGAGCAGCCCTTTAAAGAGCCAATATATCATAATACATATGAGCCAGCCAGAAGAATATTTAACCCTCTGCCAATGCCAGAAATGATGCTAATGACCACAACAATCACAAGTATCTGAGCATTAAAAGACCATCTTACATCAACAGAAATATTTTACGGTGAAGTATTTTCAGTCAGTTGAAATAAAAAAAATATATAAATTTAAATTATTAAGTGAAACTGTTAGCCAGCCTTCTATTAATTTTAAGCCTGTTCTCTACCAGATGAACACATATGATGGTCTGATGACAGTCCCCTTATGTTTTGAGATGCTAGTTCCCACTTGGCCATGTATAAAGCAAGGGACACACTTTTCTGAATGCAAGGGAAATAGGTAAATAGCCCCTCCCCCCTTCTTTTAACAAATATTTTATAAAATTGTGGTAAATCCTTTTTTTTTCAATTTTCCAACAAAAATTCTGCTAACCAAAAATAATATTTTGCATTATTGGCAGATTTCAAAAACCATTCAGCTCCATGTAAGTGCAATATAGATGTGATAGAAAAAGAAAAGAAGCTTGGACTGGTACCTGGGACAGCACCCTTTGCAGAAACCATTTATTGTAAAGATTTGAGCTGACAAGAAGGCAAAAAAAAACTGTCAACATTTTTGCAAATGACCATATCAGCAGAAGAGTAAAGAAAAATTAAAAAACAAAATGAATGGTCTGACCACGCACTGAATAATGAAACGTTAACTACTCCATTGTAAGGAAGGGGAAGTTTTTTTTGTTTTTATTCCATTTAAGCATGGTAAGTAAGCCATTTCTGTTTTTCACATATTTTATATTTTATTTATAATTAATTTATTCCCCCTCCCTCCTCCATTTATTTTGAGTATTTTACTAACACTACTAAAACTATTAACCCTTGCAATCATGTTAAGTTTTACAGCTCTGTAAAAAACTACTTTTTCCCTTGACAGGTTTTTCAAGCCAAAAGCTAATGGAATGGGAGTAAAAAAAAGCTTGGACTTAAACTGGAGCGGCCCTTTAAAGAGCCAGTATATCATAAAAGATATGAGCCAGCCAGAAGAATATTTAACCCTCCGCCAATGCCAGCAATGATGCTAATGACCACAACAATCACAAGTACCTGAGCATTAAAAGACCATCATACATCAACAGAAATATTTTACGGTGAAGTATTTTCAGTTGAAATAATAGAAATATATAAATTTAATTTATTAAGTGAAACTGTTAGCCAGCCTTCTATTAATTTTAGCCTGTTCTCTACCAGATGAACACATATGACGGTGTGATGACAGTCCCCTTATGTTGTGAGATGCTAGTTCCCACTTGGCCATGTATAAAACAAGGGACACACTTTTCTGAATGCAAGGGAAACAGGTAAATAGCCCCTCCCCCCTTCTTTTAACAAATATTTTATAAAATTGTTGTAAATCCTTTTTTTTTCAATTTTCCAACACAAATTCTGCTAACCAAAAATAATATTTTGCATTATTGGCAGATTTCAAAAATCATTCAGCTCCATGTAAGTGCAATATAGATGTGATAGAAAAAGAAAAGAAGCTAGGACTGGTACCTGGGACAGCCCCCTTTGCAGAAACCATTTATTGTAAAGATTTGAGCTGACAAGAAGGCAAAAAAAAACTGGTGTCAACATTTTTGCAAATGACCATATCAGCAGAAGAGTAAAGAAAAATTAAAAATCAAAATGAATGGTCTGACCACACACTGAATAATGAAACGTTAGCTACTCCATTGTAAGGAAGGGGAAGTATTTTTGTTTTTATTCCATTTAAGCATGGTAAGTAAGCCATTTCTGTTTTTCACATATTTTATATTTTATTTATAATTAACTTATTCCCCCTCCCTCCTCTATTTATTTTGAGTCTTTAACTAACACTACTAAAACTATTAACCCTTGCAATCATGTTAAGTTTTACAGCTCTGTTAAAAACCACTTTTTCCCTTGACAGGTTTTTCAAGCCAAAAGCTAATATAATGGGAGAAAAAAAGCTTGGACTGAAACTGGAGCAGCCCTTTAAAGAGCCAATATATCATAATAGATATGAGCCAGCCAGAAGAATACTTAATCCTCTGCCAATGCCAGCAATGATGCTAATGACCACAACAATCACAAGTACCTGAGCATTCAAAGACCATCTTACATCAACAGAAATATTTTACGGTGAAGTATTTTCAGTTGAAATAAAAAAAATATATAAATTTAATTTCTTAAGTGAAACTGTTAGCCAGCCTTCTATTAATTTAAGACCTGTTCTCTACCAGATGAACACATATGATGGTCTGATGACAGTCCCCTTATGTTGTAAGATGCTAGTTCCCACTTCGCCATGTATAAAGCAAGGGACACACTTTTCTGAATGCAAGGGAAACAGGTAAATAGCCCCTACCCCCTTCTTTTAACAAATATTTTATAAAATTGTTGTAAATCCTTTTTTTTTCAATTTTCCAACACAAATTCTGCTAACCAAAAATAATATTATGCATTATTGGCAGATTTCAAAAACCATTCAGCTCCATGTAAGTGCAATATAGATGTGATAGAAAAAGAAAAGAAGCTAGGACTGGTACCTGGGACAGCCCCCTTTGCAGAAACCATTATTTGTAAAGATTTGAGCTGACAAGAAGGCAAAAAAAAACTGGTGTCAACATTTTTGCAAATGACCATATCAGCAGAAGAGTAAAGAAAAATTAAAAAACAAAATGAATGGTCTGACCACACACTGAGAAATGGAACGTTAGCTACTCCATTGTAAGGAAGGGGAAGTATTTTTGTTTTTATTCCATTTAAGCATGGTAAGTAAGCCATTTCTGTTTTTCACATATTTTATATTTTATAATTAATTTATTTCCTTCCCTCCGCCATTTATTTTGAGTCTTTAACTAACACTACTAAAACTATTAACCCTTGCAATCATGTTAAGTTTTACAGCTCTGTAAAAAACTACTTTTTCCCTTGACAGGTTTTTCAAGCCAAAAGCTAATAGAATGGGAGTAAAAAAAGCTTGGACTGAAACTGGAGCAGCCCTTTAAAGAGCCAATATATCATAATACATATGAGCCAGCCAGAAGAATATTTAACCCTCTGCCAATGCCAGAAATGATGCTAATGACCACAACAATCACAAGTATCTGAGCATTAAAAGACCATCTTACATCAACAGAAATATTTTACGGTGAAGTATTTTCAGTCAGTTGAAATAAAAAAAATATATAAATTTAAATTATTAAGTGAAACTGTTAGCCAGCCTTCTATTAATTTTAAGCCTGTTCTCTACCAGATGAACACATATGATGGTCTGATGACAGTCCCCTTATGTTTTGAGATGCTAGTTCCCACTTGGCCATGTATAAAGCAAGGGACACACTTTTCTGAATGCAAGGGAAATAGGTAAATAGCCCCTCCCCCCTTCTTTTAACAAATATTTTATAAAATTGTGGTAAATCCTTTTTTTTTCAATTTTCCAACAAAAATTCTGCTAACCAAAAATAATATTTTGCATTATTGGCAGATTTCAAAAACCATTCAGCTCCATGTAAGTGCAATATAGATGTGATAGAAAAAGAAAAGAAGCTTGGACTGGTACCTGGGACAGCACCCTTTGCAGAAACCATTTATTGTAAAGATTTGAGCTGACAAGAAGGCAAAAAAAAAACTGGTGTCAACATTTTTGCAAATGACCTAATCAGAAATGAATGGTCTGCCCACACACTGAATAATGAAAATTTAGCTATGCCATTAAAAGGATGGGAAAGTATTTTTGTTTTTATTCCATTTAAGCATGATAAGTAAGCCGTTTCTTTTTTTTTGTACATGTTTTATTTATAATTAATTTATTCCCCCTCCCTCCTCCATTTATTTTGAGTCTTTAACTAACACTACTAAAACTATTAACCCTTGCAATCATGTTAAAATTTACAGCTCTGTAAAAACAACTTTTTTCCTAGACAGGTTTTTCAAGCCAAAAGCTAATAGAATGGGAGTAAAAAAAAGCTTGGACTGAAACTGGAGCAGCCCTTTAAAGAGCCAATATATCATAATAGATATGAGCCAGCCAGAAGAATATTTAACCCTCCACCAATGCCAGCAATGACGCTAATAACCACATCGGTTAAGGGTAAAATAAATGATCTTAGTCAGCACCTTCAGTGTCGTCATTGCCTACTAGTCAGGTGACACATATTCTGTCAGATTATGGATGACAGGTGACACTATATGTTCTGTCAGATTATGGATGACAGGTGATACTACATGTTCTGTCAAATCATGGTTTTACAAATTAGTATTACATTATATAGCATCCAATTTTAAATAGAATAATATATGTGTTCAAGCAATTATAGGCAATATGTTGTTTTTTTTATTAAATATGAACATGATTAATTAGGGGGAAAAAGTAAGGAAATACGATTTAGAAAAAAATAAAAATTTATTTCTTGATAAAATGTTTAGAAATTGTATCATTTTTTATGCAGAATTGAATAAAGTATAAATATATGTTACAGATCTTCATACTTATTTTTTTTGTCGTTTTTGTTTTTATGTAAACTTTGGAACTATTAAAACATCATTAATTTTTTTTTTAATATGTTAATACATTTAAGCAAAATACCATTTGCATCAACTAAAGCAATACATGGTAATTGATTGCACAGATTTCTAGATAGCATTTCCCAACGCAATGACTATTGTTTGCATTAACAGTCAGTCTGTGGCTCTATGGTGGTATTCCTATTTTTAACTTTTTATGATATAATTAACTGGCTGTAATCCTGCCCTTACAAGATGTCAGTAATCATTCAGTGGCTGACAAGCTGTCATGTCAACAATTTTGCTTCTGACCTCTGGTCAGCAAAATGAAGTATAAAACAATACCTCTTTTCCAGTTCTTTAATACAGCTGACATTTATGTGCTGGACTCATAAGCCAACACATGCAGTAAATATTGCATGTATTTGGAGTTCACTGTACAACCATCAGCAGTCTTTGTCAATTAGTGCCTTGTCCCAAGGCACATATTGTCCTCTGTTTACTTTTTTCAGTGGCATTCTGTCAGTTTGACACTATTTCAATCCATCACAAAAAATACAGTGCTGCAGTATAAGAACATCTGTAGCCTCCTCATTTAGTGCATTCAGTATACATATTTGCATTGAAATATCCATTGAAACAAATCTGGAGGAAACAATGCATATGTTAATGTAGATGAATTAACATAAGTAAGAAATTTAAAAAACTTCACTTTTGGACTTGCGGGACTTTAACCAACTTTCACCAGGACTTGTACAAATTTCCTTGGTTTGAACCCAGGATTATCAGGTTGACAGTCGAGTCTACACCACACAGCCTCCAACATTTTCTGACCAGTACATTTTCGCAATTTCCTTGATATGACCCTTTATATGCCATAGCTAAAGAAACATAAATTCTACACTTCAACCATTATTGCTCATAATAGAGCATAGATTTTTTAAATAAATGTTTTTTTAAAGAATAGATATTTTTTTCTTAGCCCTAGTCCAACATAACAATCAACTTTTTTAAATATATCAAATAATTACTTAAGATTATCTATATTTCTTCATTTATTAATCTTCATTTATTTTTACCATACATAACACTTGTGATTCAACTCACCATCTACAAAAGTTTTTTTAAACCAATGACTACTAAACAACCCATTAGTTGAAACACAATTTTTTAAAAATAAATTAATTTAAGAAATTTACTCAGTTTGGGTAGAGAACATTGCGCGAAATTTGTGGCAAGAAATAATTTTAAAAAACAATAAAGGTTTAAATATAACCACAGTATTTAAATTTTATAAATGACATTAAAATCTTTTCAGATAGAAGACATTGTGTTGAAATGGCCAAGCCGCTTTTTAAGAGTAATAAGAGAAAGAAATTCAAATACACCGCATTCAATTTCAGGGCCATTAGTAATAGAGCATCGATATATGCCAGGATTATAAATAATTTTTGAATATTCAAATAGTTTAAAAAGCTTTACATAAAACAGTTCATATAATTTTACATTGCACAATTCTGAATTTTTATAGAAATATACTCCCTTGCAACATATTAATTTTAAAATCCACATTCAGAGCTCAAGGAATAAAGTTGGTCAAATTATTTGTGGAGGCCAGCCTTCGTTAAAAAAAATTTGGTCTACGGATTTAATTTTTAAGTTATAATTCTATAGCATTATTTGCTGTTACCATGTAGGATTGGGGAGAACACAGATGTGGATTCTCTTTTTGCACACAAACACTATAGGGTCATTCCATGTCAACTCAACCAGTATTTTGACAATTGTTCACCCGACCCTCTCAGACCTTTCTGAAATTTTCAGGGCTTGTTGTACATACAAAGTTGAGTGATCCCTAAAAAGGTCCAAACATTGCATTTCAGACAGTTTTCATCAATATTTGACCCGGTATAGTCAAGAACCTATAAAACATGAAATGATGTTTGTTATACAATTAGTAAGTACTATATATGTGTTTATTATTTTGATAGAGAATTCCTGTTAATCAATAATAGTGTACTCATTGTGGGCCCCTTTAAGCATCATGGTCGTCCATTTTTGCACGCACTGCGACCCCCAGATGACAGTAATTCACACTTTTCGTATTTTACACACTTGTTAACCTTGGCAAGTACTATGGTGAAAATTTCATATTGGTGTCTTGACGCCTTCTCGATGAAAAATCTGCATGAAATTGCATGATTTCTACACTGTCGTGGACCATAGTAATTTTGAATGTTTGAACTGACAACTTTGATGGACTGTTTTCTTATTGTGAATTTCATTTTTTTTACTTGACAAATGTATTTTGATATGTTTCTAAGTAAATACTTTAAATGAATTTTTTGTGTAATATTTGCTTGCAAAAACATCATGAATGTAATGCAAAAAGTGTCAAAAAATATTTCATTTGGACAATTCATTGTTTGGTGTTGTTTTATTTAAAAAGCAAAAATAAATAAATATATATACCACTTTTAGTAGGGGACGGATGACCGAATGGTGTAGATACTCTACTGTCAACCTGAGAGTCTTGGGTTTGATCCTCAGTGAGGCTCATGGAATTTTTCCAGGTGAAATTTGGTACAAAGCCATCCCACAAGTTCATCCAGCACCTTACTTAAGTTGGGGAAGTAAAGGCGGCCGGGCGTTGCGCTAACCACACAATCCCTTCATATGCCGAGGTTATAGAAACAGATGAATTCTACACTTCATCTGCCCTGATGGCCTGTTAGGGCTAAGGAAACATTACTTTTTATCTAATTAGAAGAAATGTTCTCGCTGCTCCATGATCATGGAATTATTTATTTGGTGAAAAACTTTTAAACCACATTCAGAAAGCAAATTCATCTGCCAAAGTACAGAATTAATTATACCTGATGTGATCATCCTGCATTTTTATGACAAATTTGAAATTTTTTTTATTTATTTCGAATATAAAATCAAAAAAGTCCATTTAAAGTACATCCATTTATCTGATACAAACAACCTCAATTATGTTTCAATCTTTGTTTTTATTTTAATTACAATTATTATTAGAAAACATTTTATTCGATGCTGATTCTATTCTAATTTCTGCAATACGACATAAAATGGCAATGGCAATAATTAAAAAAAAAAAGGCTTGTACTGCAAAAATGTTATAATACTTAGAATGAACTAGACTGAAACCTGACATATGATAAACTTGTTAAAAGTGGACTCACAAAAAAATACCAGCAGGGTCAATGAAAGACGGAATCAAGTTTGCTAAGTTAACAACATTAAGTAAACAGCCTGCACATTATTACAAAAAAAAAAATATTACATGTATGATACATGTATAACAATCCTGCTTACAAAAAATAATTATTACACATAACACGGGCTCAAATACTTTAAATTCAACAAAAACTTTCACGGTTGTATATATATATTTTTTTTTCAATGTTGCTGAAACAACGCTATAAAGAAAAAGACATTCCCAGATTGAGTAGCACAAAGAAGTAAATCTTCTATGTTAGGATTTAGAGTCACTGATCCCTTAAAAATTGTACAGTCCCCCCATATTTGTATTCATGGATTTACTGGTACAGGAATAGTCAACATTTTTGGTGATTTGCCTGCAAGCATTTTATAATTCAAACCAGAGTTTGCCAACACATACAAATATGGGGTGGGGGGGGGACTGTACAATTTTTAAGGGATCAGTGACTCTAAATCCTAACATAGAAAATGTACTTCTTTGTGTTACTCAATCTGGGAAATGTCTCAGCTAGAAATGAAAAAAAAAAAGAAACCCAACGTTTTATTTTACATCAGAAACAGTAACAATGATTTTGAAACCAAAAAATAAAAAAAGTGAATCACCAGGCTCATGAGATGAGAGAAACTGCAACCCACACTGATTAAAAATTTTGATAAATTAAAATCTTGAATCCATTTCCAAACTAACCCGAGCTGCAGCAGTGTCAGTCGTCACCAACCCAATCCCAGGGGATACAGATCTGCCCGTCCTGCATAACTGAGTAGTAGTGGGACACCCGAATTCTGGACTTGGTCAGGGAAATGCCGAACCGCCAGTACTGATCTGAAAAGCGTGAGCAACAGGAAATCATCTGTGCTGGAGTCACACTCTCATCTTTTTGAAGGTCAGAGAGGCAGAGCTCGTCGATGACTTTTTGGCGACTTTTCTCTTCCTCAAACAAGAACCTGTCAACATGAAGATGTCTCAGTGTAAGAGTCTTGAGAGTTGCAATAAATAAATAAATAAATAAGTTAATCTGAATAGTTCAATTTATAATATTCTTTAATCGTAAATTGGTTAATTTATTTTCAAATTATTCCAAAAGGAAAGGAACAATGCCTGTTTAAAAATTTTCAACTTTGAATAAAATGTATGTGTTTCATTTAATTATTTTTAGTGTTTCATATGTAAAGATAAGAATAAAATTTCTTATAAAAAATATTAATTTTCTTTAAGATGACACCCATTTTAAATGCAATTTTTTTGTCCATGTGTTTGAGCTTCTTAGTTATCTTTGGCATTTAATTAAAATGTTATCATGCTTTCTATAAACCACTATATCTTGTTTAACCCCCCCCCCACTTCCTCACAATTTTTCCTCAATTGCACACAGTCATTTCTTAGCTCAATGCAACCCCCCCCCCACCAAATCCATCACAATTAATTAATGATTTTATGATTTTTGAAGTTTACCTAACCTAAACTAATACTAATTCATCTTCAATGAAAATTAATTATCTTCGCATTGGTGGAATTATTATTTAAAATGATGAAAAAGTGTTTTAAGAAAATTATCTTAGATTGAATTGATACATCATTTGAAAACAAGATGGGAGTAACTAAATTTTTTGTAATTATGTCATTTACAATAAAAATACTTATAAGTAATGCAGCTTGCAGTCCCTAAAGTAAATGTAGCTTGAGCCCCAAAAAGGTGGCTCAGTGTGGGGAAAGAGCAGGCAATTGATTTGGTACATGATAAATTAGTTTTTTTGATAACACTATAGCCCAAAAAAAAATATTTTTAAGGTGTCCCAAACATCTTCCAGAGAACTGTAAACATGTATATAAATGATGATGTTGGAACAAAAAAAAATTGATTTTACAAAGGGAGCCTACCTATCAATATCTCTCAAAATGACAAGAGCATTCAAGGAGTTGCTATAAATGTAATCCACCGCCAGAGTTCCAGGGCATGAGGCGGGAATCAGGAACTGACCAGAAGAGGTTAACATCAAGGGACTTGACTCCCTACAGAAAAATAATATCTTTCATATAAAATCAGAAACAGGTTGAATAACTATTTTGAAATAAAACTTTTAACACTAGAAGGAAACAGTCAATATATTTAAGTAAATGTAATGTAATCAACATCAGCGTTCAGCTTCACCTAGTAATTACAGTGGAATCATGGATAACATATCTGATAACCTTCCATTTGAAAAACCAAATCATTAGCCTGCGTACATGTGATGTTAAGCAAGTGAGCAGCATAATTCAAAGTACAAGAAAAGAATTATCTAAATTACTGTTCATAGTCCCATGTGTTTGTGAATCAAGTTTTCCATATACATGTACCGGTGTCAAAGAAAAAAAGAAGCTTTTGCCTTTAAGCCCAATAAATTTTTTTCCACAGGATGAAAATTAATCCCAAATATATTATGAGAGGTCCATGGCAAGACTACATTGAGTTACTTCTACTATGCCTTGCTGGAACCATTTTCTAGCTGTTTAGTAAAATTTTCAATAAACTTATTAGAGTTTTAGCTAGTTCCAACAAGTTTATTATAATCAGCTTGTGTTTAATAAAGAGGAAATAAAAGTGCATTCTCAGAATTGGCAACCAAAAGAAAACACACAGACAAAATAATCCAATCATACCCTTCAACAGCCAGCTGAAGACCGGAGAGATCTTTTTTACCAAATGTAGCACTGACGTGTTCCTGACACCGACGCAGCGAGTTCAGTATTTTGTTCAGCATTAGTTCATACTGCTCGGCCATCACGTGATAGTGCTGTTTCTCTCTCCTGACAACCTGAATGTTGTTCAGCAAAGTGGAAAGTTTGGATTCCATCACAGGTAATCTAGCAAGCACAGCTTTGTAAGCTGCCACAGTCTTCAAAAGCTGGCAAAAAAAAAACTGAGATTTTTAAAACGCTGCTATTGTTTAAAAATATTTTTTTAGTATTTTGGCTGATTGTTATAAAATGTAATTATAAAATGTGAGGAAAAAATAAATTTCTGATGAATTATTTTAAAATGTTCTTCAAATTTTGAAATGTAATATTCTGAAGAAGAATTGAACAGAAGGTCTGGTCCAAGGGCAGCTTGATGGGGTATTTTTTAGCTAATAGAAATTAAATTTTAAAGTCACTCATGTGAATGTCTGGAAAAGACTGGAGCCCAGGCAGGATAGATACCCAAAAAGGCCGTACATAGTTGCAGCCCTTAGTTTTCCATGATCTAAACATCTGACACTCTTTCATTCTGATGAACTGGTCTCCAAGCATTAACAAATTAGTCTCTACGCCATCATCAAATATTTATTACAAATCAATTAACACTCAACATTTTTAAGTAAATAAGACATACAGAGAAAAAAAAATAAATGACAGTCAGTTCTCTGCGGTTTAAAAGGCTCCAGATGCAAAATTTTTATCTTAAAAATATTTTAAAATGTGAAATTTTTCACCTGCAAGCTACTTTTAAAAAAGACAGCTCTGTATTATAAAATAATTTAAAAAAGAATTGTTCGGCACATACTGAATTCTTTTTTCTAACCGTTTTCTTCACTTAAAACTTCTTTTTTTTTTTTTATTAATTTATTCAATGTTTATAGGGAAATTTTGTGCAATCGATTCTTTGAGGCACTTTTTTAGTGAGAGATTTTCTTAAAATTGTGCATACATGTACTTGCTTCGTGAAGATGCATTGTTCAATAATTAATTTTGCAATCAATTAATTTCTATTTTTTTATTTTTAACAACTATGTACATGTACATTGTACATGTGTCAAAAAAATATTCTTATTAGACAAATCAATGGATATAACCGTGTTTAACAAGGACGAACGACACAAATGAATGGGTTACTTCCCTTGCATTAATAATACTACAAATATGTGTTTCCAGCAGAGTTATTGTCACATCAAATGCTGGAAATGGGGAACGGAAAGGCGTCGGTTGATGTGACATCAGGACGAATTTCATTGCTCCATTACTTCTGCTATTTAAACATGATCAGATTAAAATTTATTGCAAATTTTTTTTAAAATATATTTTAGAAAATGGTTAGTTTTAAAAACTCTGTTTTTAACGTGACTTGTATATTTGTTTATTTTGTAGATTGAGTGTTTTCAACATATTAAAGTGGCATTCTAAAAATGTCACCTATAAGTATGAAACTACTATAGACATAGATTAAATTCAAACGACAATAGCAAAGCGAGATTAATAAAAAAAAATCTTCCCTTAAAGCTAAGTGTTGACAAGCAAAAAATTTAGCTACATATCAAAACCATAATATATACATATAAGGGATTTGGGCTCTGCGTTAAATCGAAAGTAAAGAATTGATACAACAGTATTCCAGTTTAAAACACAATCATGAAAAAAATCGGATCTGCCCGAAACCAAATAAATAACCTAGCCTACCGATCAAGCCCAAGGGGATATACCTCTATGCAAAGGTTTTGCAGGGTACAGCTAGTTTATAATTAATTTCTGTGTAATACATACCGAGACCCATGTCTGTGGCACATCCTCACTGCTAAGTACAATCTCTCCAAGGCGGCTTACACCTGTACTGTTGCTGAATATCAGTGTGTGTCCTGAAGCGGGATGTATCATGAAATTATCGTTACAAGTATGTTTACACAGTATTTAAATATATCAATCAGCTTCATGATGTCAGAGCTGAGTAGGCAAAAAATAAATCAGAAGCCTAGCTCACACTAAATTTCAGAAGGCAGAAGACGAAATAAAAAAAAAAAAGGGAATCATTTTAATAAAGCTTAACTGAATGATGACCTCTCAGGACATGCTGGATGAATTCTGGATGAGCGGAATACATCCTGTCAAATGATTTCAGGCAACCCCTGAAGTGATGGAACCCCCACACACTATCGAACCGTATGGCTTCTATCCCGATATCTTTCTGCAGTTTGTTTTGTAGCCTTGCAATGTCATTTTGTATGTGCCTGACTGACTCTTCTAGCTTGCGAGACTTTTCTATATTCTGGCGCAACCAGCCCCTGTTGACATGAAGATAAATAACTAATGAATGAAAGCAGAGAAATACATTAAATGAAGGTGTGTAAAAGTTTATAGATGGATGGTTCAATAGCAGTAAGGTAGTAAGTCAGATTGGTTAAATGGGCGGTAGAGTTCCCATCACAGCAATGTTTGTTACCACTGCTGATCTAAACTATCGACTTTTTTTCAATTTTTAACTATGACCCACTGCAAGCTTCAGCCAGAACGAGGATGCACTTATGGCACTACAACTGCAACAACTGTTACAACAGAGGGTACATGTTCAATACAGGACCAGGAGATGATATCTTACTGTTACAAGCACCTCGCTGGTTAAAGCAGAAAGAAGACAAAACTAGTCATAATGATAAAAATCTCTCTATAAAAGTTTATTCAATGAATCGATTATTTGCCAATCTTAACAACAAGCTTGAGATGAACTTGTTTGAAGAAAAACAGCAACTTTTAAAAAAGAAGGACATTACACAACAACAAATAATTTTTGAAGTGGATTTTGGAATAGCTGAGGTTACAGAATCAGATAAACTTTACTTCGTCTGGCGCTGACGGTCTGTATAATCTTTATAAGGGAAAAAAATAAATGACACCGATATTTAACAAATGTCGATTGACTGCGCTTCCAAATATTAAAGCTTTAGTAATTTATTTCTATTTGAGTGCAGCAATGTTGATATGGGGAGTCTTTGATATCTGATAAGGTTATTGACAATATTGAACAAATAAAAGCTACCAGTACTACAACTAAAAAGGCTTTACTAAGTCAACAGGGAAAGGGTGTACGCTCTTTATAAAATAAATATATGGAGTAAATAATCTAATGATTGTCATGAGTGGTTTCAATGAGAATGTGCTGACATTATCATCAACAATCATGCAATGAAACAAAAGGATTGGTATGGTAATGTGAATGTAGTACAGATTAAAAGCGATTTTCTACTGTCCCCATTATTAGTACTACTGCCCTTTAGAATTCATTTTGGATGACTTGTTACATGTAGGGATATAAAACTAATTATAAAATATCTACAATTAAAAATTGTATGCATTGAGAAACTATTAAGAAATACTTATAAGTGATAAGTGTCCCAGTTTTGACTTTTTAATAGTGATCAGCCAAGGACAGAACATAAAAATCTTAGCCTTTGTAAAAGGGTTGTGCTTCTACCCTCATTTAACCATTTAGTTTAAGAAGACGTAATCAAAAGACTATAACAGTGTACAGTGTATTAATACACATTTAAGTGTATAAAGTATAATGTACTTCATAATTACTTTTTTTTTAAAAGCAAATTTATTCCAATCAACCAAAATTTTAAAGCTTAATTGTATCATGGAAATTTCTTGAACAGTTGAAATGGAATTCAAATTATATCCCTTGTACAAATCTATGGTAGTACAACACTACTCACTGCTATTAAATCAATAAAACTTTTTTTTGTAAAAAAAAAAAAAATGAGACCTCAAAGTTAATGTCAGGGGTTTGTTGGTCACATTGGCAGCATTGGGGTTCACTTTGCCTGTTGCTTCATAATAGGAAGGATGCCAATCGATGGGACGATCTGAGCCTGACCTGAATAAGAGAGAGTGATAAATTATTTCATTGCCCACAAAATGGATGAAACCTTAGTATTTAAACCTTAGTATTTAAACCTTTGTATTTAAACCTTTGTATTTAAACCTTTGTATTGTTAATTGCCTCATTGTGCCTAAAGTACCACTTGATCCTATTCGGGTCAGTATTTAAAATTGTAACACTGGTCCAAATTCCACTGTAAAAATTATTTAAACCTTGGTATTTAAACCTTAATATTTAAACCTTAGTATTTAAACCTTAATATATAAACCTTAATATTTAAACCTTAGTATTTAAACCTTCGTATTTAAACCTTAGTATTTAAACCTTAGTAATTAAACCTTCGTATTTAAACTTTAGTAGTTAAACCTACGTATTTAAACCTTCGTATTTAAACCTTCGTATTTAAATCTTAGTATTCTAAAAAAAAATTAATTTACAGACATACAATAAAGTTGTCATGAGTCAAATTGACTTGCACTGTTGTTTTTTTATACCTAATCTATTACATCCTGGATTGAATAGGTAATTCTAAGGTATGCCGTGTCTTAAGTTGTATTTTAACAAAGGCTTTGAAAAAAAAAAGAAAGAAAGATATCAAAATGTGACAAGAGACTAGCATATTACAAAACTCGGTTCCAAATTCTTTTAACTAATATTCACCGTTGTCAACTATAAATTAGAAAATACTTTTTAAAAGTTGAGCTTACAAAGCCTCTGATGCTGGCAAGTGAGTAATGGACAGGTCACAGGCTGTCAAGATGCCCCTCACTGTGTCACGAAGCTTGCTAGTGGTTAAGGTGATTCTTATCTGCTTCATTTCTGTAATGCATAGGATCATGGACAGATACATACTAATAAACTATGTGACTAATGTTAAGACATAATCAAAATTGTTAATTTGAAAATAAAACGACACCACACCTTGTGAATTACTCTGAGAGCGGATGAAAAAAATAACTTCTTTGCTGTAATATTTATTCAAAATGGAATAATCTGCCAGGTATTCATTCAATATTTTCAGTGAATTCTCATTTACAGCCTAGTGGGAGATGAAAAAATAGAAAAATGATGTTTCAAGAGCCTATTTTTTTTTAAATAAATTTTGTCAGAAAAAGCCTAACTGCTATAACTTTTATGCAACCTTTTGCATTAAATCTCAATAAAAAATAAAATGAATGGTTAAAATTTAACTAACCATCTAAGCATATTATTTTACTAATATAATTATAATAGTTAACATCTTTTTCTTCCACAAATTATGTTACAAATGATGACACCTGATATAATATAGAGCTGCTAAGCCGATAATCCATAAAACTAATATGGATCAGTGGGGAAATATCAGTAATTACTGAGAAAATTATGTTTTGAATTTAACTTATCCATTGTTTAACTATCTGTACCCTTTCTGTTGGATGCTGACCAAATAAATCAGGGTGGACTATGAAAAAGAACGGCCGCAATGCTGCTGAAGCATCCTGAGCAGTAAATCTGCGCACAGGTAGCAGGTATTGTCTGTTCAATCCCACAAATGTAGCTAACATATGGTGGCATATTTGACATCTGTTTAAAAAATACAAATACATGTATGTAATTAAAAGTAAGCTTAGTTGAACACATAAAAAAAAAAATATATATACATTCAGGTATCTGCTATTTTATTTAACAATTTATAAAATAAATAAACTTGTTTAACTTGATATGCTTAGGGAAAAAAATGTGAGTTATCGATTTCATTGTTATCGGATTTCATTTATAAAAATGTAACAATTAATAAGGCTTTTATTATAAGAGACAATGGAGTATATTCTATGCATATTTTTTTCTTCTTCTTCATCTTCCTTTGGCTCTACCGCCCATTTAGAGCCCTGGCCTGCCATACTACTATTTTTTTCCTACTTTAAAAAAAATTTGATGAAGAAATTAGTTAACTGGTTTACTTCTCATGTAATGAGGCCTAATTGACCAAAATAATGACACCATCTGTAGTAACAATGTACAAAAAAGCATTGTCTGTTTTGAGCCCTCACATTTTATGTTGATAAATAGACTGATTCATTGAAAGACTTGTATAGTTTAATTCAATAGGTTGATAAAGAATGGCAAATATAGTGTCACCCTTGGTCTAGATGTTAAAATTGCAGAAGGTGGGATTATTTTACTTAATGTTTGTGTGCATCGGAAAGCTTACAATACAAAAAAAAAAAGGATTCAGCTTAAAAATTTCTCACATCCCCAAAAATGTCTCATGCAAAGTCTACCCTCCCAAGCATGATTACATTGGTATGGGTATCTAGGGTTAGGGATTATTTTTTTTAAGCACAGCTTTCATTATTCACCTACTAAAACTAAAGTCATTCAGTGCAAGGTTTATTCATTAAAGTCTGCCATTACACCATTAATACATAGATCCAGAAAGATAGAGCATTTTTGTTTAAATTTAAACAGAAAGTCTATATTGAAATTTGAGTCATCTAGTGCAGTGGTCCCCAACCTTTTTCTCGCCACGACTGGTCAATGTTCAATAATTTCATCACAGCCCACTGGGAGGGGGAGTGGATGTTGATTATTTATATTTTAGATTGTTTTAATTAACATGGCCACTGCCGCTCACAGTCCTTCAGCTCCCAGTTAACCTCTTGTCCATGGAAAATCGCACAACAGTAAATAAATAGCAAATAAATTAATGTTTCTTGGGCATTCAAGTACCATTTGATCCACTGACCCTACATATTTAACAGAGATAAAAATTAGCTACCACCCCCACCTTCACCAAATTAAAGTTTTTGGATGGCCATAATAGGTAACAAGGGAAAGATCCCTTTTTAACAGCCCATGAGAGCTAGTAGGGTAGGATAAGGTGTAGGATTCATATGTTGTGTAGCATAACACAATTTCACCCACCTTTACTTTCCCAACTAACGTCAGGTACCCATTTAAAGGTGAAATAACTTGAGGACTTCACCAGGCCTGAAAAAAAACCCAATTAGTCTGGGGCTCACTTAATGCATTTTACCCCTTGACCCAAAAGTAGGGTCCACCCAACGTTTTTTTGCAGTTTCTATATCTTTAAAGCATGCTTATTAAGAATCCGATTGATGTCAAGCTGACACCTTTGGGGAAAAAATTTTTTTAAGCGTTAAAGTTTGTTTGTAATACATACACATTGTACAATCACATGGAATGTAAAAATTATATTATCTGGCACAATTATGCAATTATCAACAGACAATTTCTGTTTCAATTTAACTGTTTCAATATCAACAGACAGATTAATCAATTTCTGATTCAACGTCAGATCCTGAATCGCTTTCAACGTCCACTTCATCTACCAGTACATTAATTTTTGTCAATGGATTTTGACAATTTTCTGTTTCATAGCACTGGCAAAAGATTGTGCAAGGTAACTGTGCTCTGAAACACCCACATCGTCCGCTGCTACACGGTTCATCCGATCCACACCCGCAACGAATCATCTGAAGAATTTCTGGAGGCGCTACATCAACACCCACTGGAAGTGTTATAGGGATTAATGTTTTATTTACGTCATCTTTTTGCCAGCCAAATTTGGTGGGATCAAGATTTGGAGGATCTCGTAGTAAAGCAGTTTTCCAAATGCATGTTTGAATATGGGCACGCTTAACATTCTCCTCAAACGCTTCTGATGTCGGGGGCAATGATTTCAATTTAGGTGCTATCGTGGCTTTTCGTTTACCAGTCCTGGAAAGCCATTGGGCATACCGAGTGTCAGACATGTTTCCAGCATCCGGACACCCGTAGCAAGCAGCCATGAAACTTGTAGCTTCTTTTACCACACTGTTCAAGTCAGATTCTATATCTCCCAATTTGAGAAGTGTGTGTCCCTTAAATAGCAACTTAAGAACAGTAGCTTTGCCGATACCAAACATGTATGCTACAGTATCACATCCTGATAGCGCATGCGCAGCTAAAAGGTGTGGTATTATTTGATGATGCTTTCTTGCTGTTTCTCCTATGTCGACCACTTTTCGAATCGTGGTGGTACTTTCCATGAGCAGCTGGCATGTCATATCCTCTGAAATATAGTAGTGTGTCAACAAAGCAAAAACATCTGTGTCATCTGATATAACTTTAATGCACATAGCTCCTTCATTGAATGCATACACAACTTGTTGTGGAATGATTACATCAGCTTCCTCGTGGCTTGTCTTCATATCTTCTCTAGCTTGTCGAATGCCAGAGCAAATTTGTTGTGGGATGGAGTCTTTCCCTGTTACAATTAACCGGCTATTGTATGAAGAAACTGTTGGATGTACATGTTGTACTTTGTTCAGTAGTTGCTCACAAATTATGTCAATAAGTTGAACTTTGTTTTCTGTTACTGTGAGAATGACTTTCTGTGGCTGTATGGGCATAGTTGGATTCAGCTTGTGTTGTCTGGTTGCCGATTTTGCTGCACGCCCACTCCTTGTTACACTTTTAATACTGTACTGAAAGTATCTGTCAAAGACAACATAAACATCATGTTGAGTCAATATTTTCATTATGTACATTATGAATCCATCAACAAAGTCTTGCAAGGTACCATTTACCGGCCAGTGTATGATCCATAAAAGTGCGCAACCATCAACAACAACAACATGTGGTGCTGGAGAATTTCTAGCTGAATGCTCAACTTGAAGTTTTTGTTTCAACACCGATTTTGACTTTGTGATTCGCATATTGCCGCTGTCATCAAACATTGATGGTGGTACTGAGGCTAATTCGTGCTTAAATATATCTCTAATTTGCAAATCACGGGATGGCATTAATCCAATTACTCTAGAATAAATGAGTTCTGTGTCATAACTTATACCGGATCCCATTGCTTCAGCTTTCTTTCTGTCAGCCATGGTAACAACTTTGCTAATGGAGCTATGAAATCCATCTGGCAAATGACACTCATAGTCATTCCACTGCTTCGTACCAAAAGAAATGGCATCATGAACATTTACAGATTCGGGAGCGAATTGGCCAGTGGCAATGTTTACTAAGCTGATGGGGTGGTCACCAGAATTGAGTGGATCAATACAAGTTTGAAGACGTTCATATATTGCTCGCCTGTCTTTCAAATCCTGTGCAATTCTTGCTGGCATTTCTTCTTTATGGCATGTAACTTCGTCACTGTATGCGTACATATCTTTCATGTCACTCATGTCTTTGGTTATAACACTACAGATGTGTAAACTAAGTGCCCATCTCTTCAGCGCTTGTGGATTGAGAGTGATGCCTATTATACCACCTGGACCATGACCTTGACCCATAACCTAAAAGTTGGATCCACCCAACGTCCACCTAATACCAAATCATAATAGTTGCTTATGCCAGTATTCTCAGTTTTCTTTTCATGCCATGGGGCAACTTTTCCCCGCTATTAGATTTTGAAATTCCAACTTTCAGTTTTATCAGCCCACCCTATTGTGCATATATTATAAGTGAACTTTAACATTAAAAATAAAAATTTCCCCAATGGTGTCAGCTTGACATCAATCGGATTCTTAATAAGCATGCTTTAAAGATATAGAAACTGCAAAAAAACGTTGGGTGGACCCAACTTTTAGGTTATGGGTCAATAGGACCGGACTAAATGGGATCTCAATGGAGATTGAATCCGGGATGCTCAGGTCAACAGTCTATCGAGAGAAATCGTAAATAAATAATTCTAACAGTTCAACAATAATACAGAATGCATTGTAATTTGATTAATGCACACTATAAAAATTTACTGCATCAAATATTGTAATTATACTTTGATGCAATCGTTGTTTTCTTTTGTGGGAGGGCACTGATTTTTTTAACAATGCCAATGCCATGGCACTAATTTTTTTTTATGAGTATTTTTCTATTGAATGAATATATTTTACCAATTTTAATTGAGCTAAACGTACCCTTTCTGTTGGATGCTGATAAAATAAATTACGGTGGACTAGTCAAATTTGTTATTTACGACTATGAGTATGACCAAGACAAGTTTACTTACCTAGATTGTATTCCACTAAACATTATTTAATATTTATTGATTTTGATTGTAATGTGTTTTAGCCATTCAGGGCATATTTTACATTTTGACTTGGTAATTTAATTTCAAACAACAACTATTATTTCTTTCCCTTGTATATTTAACAACATATCAGACATTAGCCTATATTAAGCGTATATGATAGCATTTAGCCTTTTTTGACTTAGATAACGAAAGTAAGGACGACCTTAACCATTTGCTTTTAAAGTTTACAAAAGATATCAGCACAAACGGGAATTTCCCTTAAATTTAGACCAAATAATATATACTGAAAAATAAAAAATGTAATAGTTTTCAGTTATTATACCAAGGAAATAATTTCAATTCTTAATCAAATATATTTAAACGTAGAATACTATAATCTATTCGAAGTAAATAAATATTACGTTTTTTGAGATAGTATCATTCTCAGTTTAAAACAGATGCTATTTCACCTCTAATGTGTATCATTATCTGGTTAACTTGCAAATATGGCGACTTGCATTGTGCATAAAAGCAGGCTGTGCATAAACACTTTATCAAAAACCAAAAGTACAATAAGTTTTCTACCTGTTAGGTACAGATGGAAGCCTCCAGACAAAGACTTAGAAATTCATCCATCCTATTCAAAGCGGCTAGAAGGTAAGCAATGCTTTTTCATTTCTGATTTACATTTGTCAACCGAAAGAAAACAATGTCAAATTACTACTACTAGCGGTAACACTTTGCCCTTCACTGAGACTAGAGACTATAGTATAGTTAAACTTTGTAAGTAATGCATTTACAGTGTTCTTAGCATTTTTATGATTTGTATATATAAATATTTTCAGCTCTAATTATTATTGGCAATTATTAATGACAGTCTGTCCGCAGGGCTAACAGTAGGTTTAGAATAGTACCGCTCAATCTCAACAGACACCTCACTTTCCAAAAACCACTTCACTGGCTAGTAACATGCAGTTTTTCAAACTGTTTTTTTTTAAAGAGGGCAAAAAAATATTTATTTATTTAGTTTAATGAAGAAATTGCGCAAGAAGTCAATTTTTTTTTTCTGCAAACCCCAAAATTGTTCTTGCAGACCCCTTGTTTAGGTACTTGGATAAAAATTTCAAAACGCTTTTTATGTGCCAAATTATACATAGATTGATAGAGCTTAACAAAAGATTCAAAAAGATACCTAACTTATGTGATTAGGTCTTATGGTTGTTGAGTTATTAGCTTTTATGTGTCATTTTTTTACTATAAAAAAAAAGCTGAAATATGTGACCAGAATTTTGCGTGATATAAATAGATTGTACAGACAGGAACTACAAATAGCCAGCTAATAGGTTACTAAAATCGGCCAATCGAGCATGGTTAAGATTCTGGTTTTTTTTTATTCATAATGGTACATAACGTTAGTGAAATTGTGCTCATCTGTAATTTTATAATAAATGCTAATATTAAAAATGAACACAAAAAGTGTTTAGACAGTGATGTAGATAGATTGTACAGGTAAGAACTACAAATAGCCAGCTTTCATTTTCATGGCGGTCGTTATCGATAATAGGTTACTAAAATCGGCCAATCGAGCATGGTTAAGATTCTGGTTTTTTTTATTTATAATGGGACAAAACGTTTGTGAAATTGTTAAAATTATTATCCTATAACATGTCTTAATTAGTAGAATTTAAAAAAACTCTGTGAAGCAATCTAATTAATGAGCCAGGACAAATGTCAACATACCTTATTTTCCAAAGAAGAATCCATAAACAAAAACGTAAACTTATGCAATAAAAGAACTTTATTATAAATATTTACCCAATTCTTTTAGTAACTGTGTAAAAATACATAAAGAAATATCAAATATAAAGCATTCCAATTAAAGAAAACCAATACTATGATTTCCGGCCGAAATTTTAGCGATATCCAAGTACCTACCTTGTTGTGAGGTAAATTGGTATATTTAGGAAGATACAGCATACCAGTTATGCAGAAGTCTTATTATCTGTTTCTCACTAATAATTCTGTTTGCACATGCAAATTTAACACGTGTTAATAAGAATATTAAAGTCAAAATATTTAATATATATATATATATTTATTTATTTATTTATACTTATAATCTTTTTCTCTTACATCCCTATCTATCATTGTACCTACAGAATACATGCTTAAATATAAGATAGCTAAATGGTCTTAGAGTTGTTACTGTTACCGATGTTATAATTAGTTGGTTGAGAAAAAATATTGATTCCTTCATTTCTTTCAACTCTGTTGCGATCATAAGGTATAACATATACTTAAACTCAGATGTTTTCAAAAATTGTACCCCTCAATTTGTATATGTTTTTTCACCCCCTTAAATTGCTTTCATTTCATTGTTTACCCTGATTAGCCAACTTCAGCTTTAACCCAGAGCTATTACTGCAGGTTAAAACCAAAATTAATATCAGCATCTATTTTGTCAGATATAATTACTGGTTTTTTTTTTCAGATTGGAAATCAAGATATGATATGCCTGCCAGCCATGGCGTTAATATTGGATTGCGTTATGACAATATTCATAAAGATACAAGCTACAATGATCTTGTAAAGAAGTGGATGGAAAGAAGGAAGCCATTAGAATCAGCAGCTCGACATAGAGAATGTTTGTATAAATATATATTTGTTACTTATGATGCTCATGATTAAAGCTGTAATGCCTGTGACTAAATTCATAGGAATGTGTATGTTAAATATATATATACACAGGGTGACCTAGAAGTTGCTGTTTTGAAAAAAGAAAATTTATTGATACTAAATGTAAAAAAAAATGCCTGAAACAGCATCTGCAATAACCCTTCATCTTTCAGATAGTAAGCTTACAGCCTTAGAGAAGTGACTAAAAACATCCAAAATCCAAACCACAAGTTTCATTATTTGAAAAGGTCATAAATGACAATTTTGTAAATATTGCTTTTTTTTTTGTCAAAGCACCAGTATAACAAACTTTAATAATAATTTTTTAACTTCCTTTGTTAGTGGATATTTTTTTAATTGGTTTTCTCTGCAGTACAAGTTGATTCACACAAAGTCCGTGATGAATGGAACAGAGAAAAAATGCCAGAACATGTGAAGAAAATTGCAGAACATTATGGCATATTTAGGGATTTGTTCAATGGGGCACATTTCTTTCCTGTAGTACCACTGGATATATTTTATGATTATAATGAAGAGTTTGTTACGCCTATCAGATCTGGGAATATTATACCAGCCAGTGAGGTAAGTCAAATTTTTTTTTTTTGCTTTTTAAATCACATAAAAAAAAGTAATACATCTAGAAAAGTAAATTTTTGGGTAATTTATTAATTAGGTTTCTAGTTGAAATGTTTTGCCTACTTTTTTATGGCGTAAAACTATATCTTACAAGTAAAATTCCCTTAGCCCTAAAGAGGCATTGTGGCAGATGAAAGGTCGATTTCATCTGTTTCTGTAACCAGGCTTAAAAAGGGATAGTGTGGTTAGCAAAATGTGCATCCACCTTTATTTCCCTAACTTAAGAGAACAGGTTAAAAGTCCTTCAAGTCCACCCAGCTTCAAATGGGTACCTGACATGAAATAATAGTAATTGTTGTTTTTACAGTAGCTCTTTTGAAGTATAAGATTGTACTCATCACTTTAATGTCATCTTTATTTTTTACTCACATTGGACTAGAAAGACTCACTTTAAATCTTTGAGGTCATTTCCATTTATAGAATCATAATTTCATTCAGGAAGCTTGCCAGTACTTTTAAATTTCATGAAAGCAGTGAGTAGTATAAGTTCTCCTCATGGCATACACAATGCAGAGATAGTCAGGTGCACAACACAGAGAGAGTCATATTCTAGCAAGAGAGAGTGCATGAACAGATGACTCCTTTGATTGAAAGTGTTATAGTTATACTGTTAGTTAAAGAAAGGCAAACCTAAAAAAATGTGTATGGAAACTTATATTGGGATGTATTTTGCCATTTTCCCAAGCCACAGGTACTGGTATCAGTAATGAAAAATATATAGGATTTCTGTTGTACTTAGACTAGCAGAGACTATATCCAGACAAAATAAGAACTTTGTGTTTGCTAATACTGAAGATGATAGCCATGGGAATTCATTGTCCTGGAGATGTGAAATCAAACAAGAGATTGACATGTAATCCCATGACAAAACAAGCAATTAAGCCTGTTCCATTCTGGACACAGGACATGTTAGAGCATTTTCGTATTATGTATCAGTACGTATGCTATCTTTCAGTAAATATTTGTAAATTTTGTAAATGTTTATAAATTCAATTGTGTAATGCATATATCTGAAAAAAAAGATATTAAATGTGTTCCTTTATTAATATAGCTTATATAGTAAAAAACGGTACTAAGGCCCCTTTTACGGCCCTGAGAGGTCAGATCGCGAAATGGAAAAAGCTATTTCTTGGCAGGCCAAGACCTACAAAATGATATATACATCATGGGTCTAGGACTTATGGTTATTGAGATCTAGGGTGATGACAAACAGACAGTTATAAGGCCCCTTTTACGGCCCTGAGAGGTCAGATCGCGAAATGGAAAAAAAAGTCATTTCTTGGTATGCCAAGACCTACAAAATGATATATACATCATGGGTCTAGGACTTATAGTTGCTGAGATATAGCGTTCCTTTATTAATATAGCTTATATAGTAAAAAACGGTACTAAGGCCCCTTTTACGGCCCTGAGAGGTCAGATCGCGAAATTGAAAAAACCTCTTTCTTTGCAGGCCAAGACCTACAAAATGATATATACATCATGGGTCTAGGACTTATGGTTATTGAGATATAGGGTGATGACAGACAGACAGGCAGACAAAACGGGGACAATAGAGCATTTTTTTTCGAAAATGCTCTAAAAAAAAAAAGAAAACGACAGGTGTCTGGGGATTTTTATTTTTCATCTTATGGCAATATTTGTATGATGAAGATGCCTGACAACAGGATGTTACCATGCTTCCAGTTTTGTTGGAGTAGGAGCCTAAGGCTATGTTGTACCTTAGATCATAGCACTTAAACATTTATGTAGGTTGAAAGGCTTGATTGTGTTGGGCTCAAAATGGACTTAATAAATCTCCTTGTGCATATATAAAAAGTAGGCTAAAACAGAAGTAATCATTTTCAAGTATTTTGTCATTTTGGTCAGTAAAGTTATAAACAATTTAAGTAATTGTCTTTAAACCGGCTAATAAAAGATTGTTGCAACTCAAGCTGTGAGGCTAAATGTTCTATTTGAACATTATCTGTCCCCATGCATCCACTGAAGATTCACTTGAGGATACCAAAAAGAAACACATGATGTTAAAATATCCCAAAGTCTTCTATACAGACCAACAATTGGAAGCCATGACATATATGAAGAAAGTAATGTAAACAGGACAGGCTAATATTTTTTGCATTAGTTAAAGGCAAGACAGCTTCAAGCAAGATCACACATAATCAATTCGAAGGTTGCACTGGCTGAAACAGGGTTTAAGTTCATTATGTTTGGTGTATTTTTGTGTTGACAAAATGTAAAAACTGTCTTTTTATAATTTGTATACATAAAGATAAAAATTTGATGGCTTTATAATATAATAGCCACAACTTCACTTTTATTTTATTGCTAATGCAATAATATTTTATCAGTACTATTTAAATTTACTATAAAAAAAATGTTTAGGCTCTCGAAAAAAAAAAAATTTTCTTATCTGGTTTTGACAAAGAAATATTGTATTTATGTTCAAAACTTATTCAGTAATAGTTAAAGTCAAGTGTTTTGCATTATTACTTGGCAGTTCCATTTGAACTGACACACCATGGTTACAATTGAAGACAAAACATATTTATGAGCAATCATGAAAACATTTAATTTGTACTTAGGATTACTGTTAAACCCAAAAATAAATTCAGTCCCTAGCAAGGTTAGATTCTAAATTTAAAATATTTCTTGTTGAATTTTAAATATTTCAATCCAACCGACTAAGCATAGCGATACAAATTTTGCGTAATGTTTTATTAATTTATTTTCTTTTATTAGACATCCGTGAAGCCATCTGTGTTCTTTGAATCACCTGATGATAATTTATGGAGTCTTTTAATGACTAGTCCAGATGGAAATCTTGAAGACAGTAGTAAAGAAATTCTACATTGGTTCATGTAAGTGTCAGCAGAGCTGTAGCATTGTCTTTAATTTATACAAGATTGCATCCCCTTTATTTAGGATATAAATATCTTTTTCAAAAACAATGTTGCAGTGGTAACATTCCTGGAAATCAAATTGACAAGGGGGAAACAGTTTGCAATTATCTGCAGCCTTTTCCGCCTAAGGGAGTAGGATATCTAAGATATGCATTTGTCTTGTTCAAGCAAAAAAAGAAAATTGATTTTAAACATGTGCAAAGACCAGAAAACTGGTAAGTACTATAACTTTTTGGTATGGTTATATGTATTAACAATGCTGAGCATGTAAATAATTTCTGTGAATCAAACTTTCAGTTTAGAGAGTGACTACACGTTCTGACTTCACAAAAAAGAAATTCACACCTAATCATCTCCATTTTGAAAACACTTTTCTAGTTTTTTCCTAGAATAGCTTATTATAATTTTCACGTTCCAGTAAAAAAATTATTTAATTTGTAATGTATTGTTGATAGTTTTACAGCTTGTATAAAATTGGTAATGTGTTATTGATAGCTAGTAATTAGTTAAAAAAACACATTATATTTTTTATTTATTCAAGGCATTAAATATTTACTTACAATTGTATAGCCAATGTTGAAAACAGACAGCCAGAAATAGACAATACCAGGGCACTCAAATATTTGTTTGTATAGAGCACTTACCAGTCGACCTGATGGGTACTTGTCTTAAGCTGTGGAGTAAAGGGGGCTGGGCGTTGTCTTAGCCCCCACAACCCCTAAATATGCAGTGGTTACTGAAACAAATGAATTCTACCCTTCATCTACCAGTCACCCAGATCACAATTCATTTTAGAACTACGAACACCTATAGAGCATCATGATGTTTAATAATATTCACAACTTTTAAATAACAACAGATTAAAATTTTTCTTGATTAGCAGCAAAAATCTCAACAACTGGTCCCCCCCCCCCCCCTCCCCTAGGGGTAGGGCCTTAGGCCTCCAACTAGTTAGCCATATCCATAATAAGTTTCTGGTATTCATCATTATATTTACAGTGTAGGCCATTCTGTTTTGTTGAAATGAATAAAACATTTGTTCACAATATTGCTTGTTATCTATTTTAGCTATCGGAACATTTTCATCAGGGGAGGGGCTGGGTCCTTGTTTATATAATTAGGGAGAGGGGTGTTCCTGGTATTTGATCTATAAGGTTATTAGGGGGAAGGGTACATTTTGGCCTGTTTTTGTGTTAGATAATATGTGAACGGACCCCTTATCTAAATAAAGGAATCAGACTTAAAAATTAAATGCCTGAGACAAATTCATTTGGTACATTACTTTTTACTGTTTCTCTATTTCGTTTTAAGTTTTTTTTTTTGTTTTAGCTTTGTTTAAAATGTATTTGTTTGTCAACAGCTTATCATTGAGGGAAAGATCCTTTAGTACTTTAGAGTTTTACAGAAGCCTTGAGGATGACATCACACCTGCTGGCCTGTCATTTTTTCAGAGTGAATGGGACAGATCTGTTACTCATGTCTTTCATCATGTCCTAGGTGAATACTGATTCTGGGACACCTCCCTCCCCCCTTTTTCAATAATGATTTATTAAATACATTGCTAAGAGTAATTGTACTTTAGAATACAGCCCTGAAACATCAATATATATGTATGCCTAATGCCCCCGCTCCCCACAGACCTAAAAACCGGTTCTGCTGATTGTGTGTGTTTACTTGATTTTTCTCAATATTTCATTAAAAACGACTCACACTTCTAAACAATATTATGAGTTGATACATATCCACTCACAAAAGATACATCTACGTGTTGTGGGAAAACTCACAGGAATCGAGTCTCCTTTTTCTTTATATTGTTTATACATTTTTTTTTTAAAGACAGAAAAGAAATTCTGAAAAAAAAAATGATTAAAACTTACATGCGATTTGACCTGTCGGATATATTTATAATTCATTTTCTTCTTAACTTCATGCCTTGGCAATGAGCATCTTGATCCAATCCAGCGAAAGCATTTAATTCATTATTCATAACGCAGCTAGAGTAATAAAATTGCCATCAGTTGATAAAATTCACTTTCTTTTTACTATGATTTTATTTATAGTGTACCATCTTTTATCTACTGTCTTTGAAATGTTTACAGTGTTAATCGCCAGCAATATTGCATTTTGATTGATTTACTTGAAAAACTACTGTTATTGTTTCAGATATGAAAGAGCCAGTCTTTGAATTTCTTCACCCGCCACCTTACTTCCCTGAACAGCTGGAATACCCTCACAAAGAGCCTTTCAATGTGTGAGTCAACATTTAACATTATTTTTGTTGTAGTATGAATTGTCCTTAAGAGACATTATCAGATTTACCAGATACCCTAGTTATAGATAAGTACACTGTAGCAATCTAGCTGCCAATACCTCTGGTTTTTCATTATGCATGCATGACTTATTTATAACTGTCTGTTTCATTAGAGTGTTAATTTCAACCTTTCAAAGTCAAATTCTCTGAAAGATTTTTAATCAGTCAAACTCCAAAAAAGTATTGAGTTTAACAGTTTAGATTGATACTTCAGTACAATAGCTTATGAATCTTACTAATTCGTGAAGGTTTGTTACAACATAAAATAACTGACCAGTTGGTCATTGTCATAGAATCTTCATGTGATTGGTTTTGTTTGTTAACTTGGGTTTTATAAAATGTACAAACTAAATAGTATCCATTGAATAAGTAAAATGGACTTTTGTCTAGTTCATCACTGTATACATCTGTTAAAAAAAAAAAAAGTAAAGTTCCCTTAGCCCTATCGGGCCATGGGGCAGATGAAGTGTAGAATTCATCTGTTTCTATAACCTCAGCATATAAAGGGATTGTGTGGTTAGCACAACGCCCAGCCGCCTTTACTTCCCCAACTTAAGTCAGGTACCCATTTAAGGCTGGGTGGACTTGTGGGACGACTTTGCACTGAATTTCACCTGGAAAAATTCTGGGCCTCACCGAGGATCGAACCCAGGACTCTCAGGTCGACAGTCGAGTATCTACACCACTCAGCCATCCGTCCCACCTATACATCTGTACTTTGCCTTTTTTTTTTTAACATTGACAGGCATATATCTTATTAAAGAATTTCATTAATGCTTTCACAGGTACCTAGACAATTACAGAGATATCAAAGACTTACAGGAGGAGGTTCTGAAGGTGAAATTGAAGGATGTGGATCCTTTCAAGCCCCCGGCACACAAGCCCAAATATCCCAATACAGAGTTGATCCCCCCAACCGTCCCGTCCTGGCTGAAGTGCCGGATCGAGCTGATGAGGCTGGGTAAAAACCAGTGGCAAAAGTTGCATGACAATAAAGATTAAAAATACTGACATAATGCCAGGGAACAATTAAAAATATTGTTTTTCTTATTATTTTTTTTTTCATTTAACTGTGTAACATTGTTAATGTGATTTTTTGTCTGTCAGAGATTCAGCAACACACACAAACATGTAGATTTCTTATGACTACATCCAGTTTGTAAAGGACGTTCTGTCATTACCAACTGTGCGTCTTTTATGACACCAACAGAGTACATGTTTATATTAAAGCCCATCTGTTGGGTTGATACTTCTGACCACCACCAGATAAAAAGTTTAAAATAGTTTATTTGTTGCGCATAACAAGACCATTAAGAGAGAGCATCTCTTAATACTCTATTTACAGAGTCACTGAAAATAATACTAAGTAGTTTTGTAAGTCTTGACTGGCTTTTTCATTATATAGGAATCCTTCAGTCTTTAATGTAGTTTTTTTATTAAATGGATGAAGTTGTTTCAAAATACATTTATTGTTCAATTTGTCAGTAATCCTTCTATTCATTTGACTGCTTTATACATGTATCTATAAATGCGTTATTCTAAAGCTGTTAGATAATTTATATTTATAAATGGAAAACCTACCATAATAAGCTAGACTGTATTTAGGCTTCATTGTATTTTAATTATTTTTTTGTTGCTTAAAAGGCCGAGATTTACTATTGTTAGAATGGAAAAGGTTTGATGGATGAATTTTCTTTTTGATGAAATTGAAATATACCTGGTACACAAAATTTATTGATGTTTAAGTATATAATATATATAAATAATAGCCGTGTGGATTCTGCTTTAAATCAAAAGTAAAGAATTAATACAACAATATTCCAATTAAAATAATTTTAAACATGGCACTAATTGCCCGGTCTCAATTCGATATTTCTTTTTTAAAAATCTACAGTTTTAAATAGTTTCTGTGGTTTTTATTATGAAACCTAAAAGTCCCAAATGTTAAAAAGTAACTGCATCATATCATCATTCAAATAATTTTTTTTTTATTACAACAGATAACATTTTAAAATCGTCAATAGTAATAATCCGAAATTCTACGACGTATAAGATTATAGTGAGCACGTTTGTCGTAACTAATTTCGTAAATAAAGTTCTTTTTAAAAGTCAATCTAATATAAAAAAGAAAAGAAATTCTGCTAATTTCTATACAATTACATTCTCAGCTATTATAATATTTCATATTTTTTTTAAAATTGTGCTTTGATTTATTTTAAATTACAAAATAAGATTATAAAGTCAAGTGGAAGTGAAAATAATCGAGGGATCTTTAATATAATATAATAAAATTTTGGAAACAAATAAACGACGCGGTGGCTGAATGGTTAAACTACCTGCTTTTTTTTTATTTCTTTCATGCTGGCTATCCAAGTTTGATTCCTCTCACGAACATTACGGTTTTTTTTTTATTTAATTTTTTTTTTTTAATTTATCCTTTTGGTTGTTTTAATGAAAAGTAACAACAACTAATTATATATCTTTGACATTTTTTTTTAATTGAAATAATTTATCCTTTAGGGTGTTTTAAGGAAAAGGAACAACAACTAATTAGATTTTTAATTTCGTTCATAACAAATAATAAAAAAATTTGAAAATATGTATCAAAGCTGAAAAATAGTCTATCTCTATGCAAAGGCTTTGCACGGTACAGCTTGTTTAACATAAATGCTTTGACTTGCTGAAAAATGAATGTAATTGAAGAGAGTGGAGAAAAATAATTTAAAAGTTAAAAAAAAAATGACCCTGTGGGGAAAGAAATGGAAGAAAAAGATTTACAAAATAATGTGCAGAAAAATAAATTAGACCGTGAGGAAGTTCTTTGTATTTCAGTGGAGAAATATATAAATGTAAATCAGAAATAATTTATGACTATCAAGTACATGTTTATATTATGCAGTTCATGAAATGTCAAGTCATTTTAAAGGTGAAACAACTTGGCAATTGAATACTGACATCACCTATGTGATTGTCAATTACCCGCATATACTTAAAATATTAGGAAAGCACTGGTTTATAAACTGACTTGTTCTGATCTGTGAAACTGGTTATAACAGGGGTTACCTTACTTTGCTTGATGTCATCTTTTCTATTAATGTACATCTTATTCAAGGCCAGTAATGCTGAGAGTCAGATGTTTTTCATTTAAAATTTGGTTGTCTCCCATATACAGTATGAGTTCTTGACACCTGTTATTTCTATCATCAGTATTAACTAAGTATAGTTTTTTTTTCTTATCCTAAATCCAACTGTTAAAATAATAGCCTGGTAATAAAATCCCCCCCCCCACCTTTTTTTTAACTCACTTCTGCACATCATCCGGGGGGGGGGGGTACATTAGTTCAAATCATCTGACAGCCTATATGCATAATGTACATCAAACATTCAAGTTATACACAATGTACATCAAATGTTCAAACATTCAAGTTATACATAATGTATATCAAATGTTCAAACATTCAAGTTATACATAATGTATATCAAATGTTCAAGCATTCAAGTTATACACAATGTACATCAAATGTTCAAACATTCAAGTTATACACAATGAACATCAAATGTTCAAACATTCAAGTTATACACAATGAACATCAAATGTTCAAACATTCAAGCATGTTGTAACGTATTTAAAAGTGCTAAGTTCATTATAGCTAGTTATTAATCTGAAGAACGGAAGGGATGTCCAATTTATGTTTAAAATTTACAGGATTTCTGTGGAGAAATAGATATTTAAATTCTGATGTCATACCATTGGATTTGGTTTCTTCCCGTTTCTTAAGGCTATTGGTTGAAAAGAGTTTATAGGTAGTTTTAAATTTTTGCGAAATTCACTGAATTCTTAACAACTTTATTTCTAAATTCATTTCATGCGTTTTCATCTTGATCATCAAATGTTATTCAAAAGTGATTTTTCGTTTGACTCAAAATTAAATTATGAATGACAATTTATAGTATAAACTCGGTAAGCGCAGTAGAATACAGTTCCGATGTGCGCGCACCTCGGGTCGCGAACTTTTCAGGTTACAAACAACTTTGAATTTTTGTTGGTCTCGGGTATGGAAAAGTGCATCGGGTTACAATCAAGGAGAGGGGGTGGAGAGAGAGAGAGAGACAGAGCCCAAGGTCTAATCCTGGGAACAAACGATCGCATACAATAAAGACGAAAGGCCATTTAGTAATAGCAAAAATATGACGGCTGGAATTCGATGCAAACAGTGACTGCAGACGAGATTTTTGTGGATCTTCAGAATGGAAAGACATTTAAAAAGGAGAAGTCGTCCGATCAGAGGCGTACCTAGGGAGGGGGAGGGTCTAAATTTCAAAGCCCCCCTCCCCCGGGCTCCAGCTTGAGGGGGTGCCCCCAAAAACTTTTAACATTCAATATTAAGTACATTATCTCATGTCATGGTGTCGAATGTCAAAAAATGCATGGGCCCCCAAAAGAGGCCAAGCCCCCCCCCCGTGCATCTTAATCCCTAGGTTCGGTACTGCGTCCGATAATGATGAGGACGGAGCCACTGGCTGTTTCAACTTCCAGGATTACTAATGTTACCTCTTTCATACGATATTTGGTCACATGGCCAATTAAGTTGGAACTATTGGTCGGTCGTACCCAGTCAATGTGCATATCGGACAGACAATGTCTGACAGTGGCCGTAACATATTTATAAACATTGTTGTCATTTTTTATATATACATATTTAGCCTCCACAGATCCCCTTATTCTGCTACCCCCCACCACACACACATACACACACACACACACACACACCTTCGTAATGGCATAAAGACAGCTGTAAAAAAAAATGCAATGCACCTCTTGAGACTAAATGATAACCCAATTGACAGAAAGTAACCGTAAAGATGACAGTGTGTTTCTTGGTGGATTGTCGGATATGTGATCCTATGTAGGACATGGTTTTGTGTAAAACACGCGTGTCATATTCAGATATCCCCCCCCCCGCCCAACACACACACACACTCTCTTCTCTTCCAAGTACATGATATGTACAGCATACACATTCATTGCAGACGTGCTGTGCCGCGACTTTTTGACTTGTTACTTTTAACGGCTTTTTAAATTAATCCCACACCCACCGGTCTCCACCACAATAACATGGGCTGTCGCACACAATGACATCAAAACTACGTGCATACCTACGTCACGTGAATAGGAGAATTAGTGGGTGTTTTACGTATGTACGTCGAGAGTAATGAGGGGAGGTAACTGCCGCATTAATTACAACTTGTACTTTGCTTGTAAAAACACCGAGTACGCGCAAAGCCGAGTATAAAAACGTAAGTAGTAGAAAGAGAAAAATATAATTCTACTCATAAAATTAAAACTAAACATTTTCAATCCATTCCTTTAGAATGTTTAGTTTAAAGTACGACTTTCCCCCCCCCTCCCATTAAAAAAAATGGTGCAAGATGTCACAAAAATCTATTTATAGGCTATTCTGTTTATTTTTCTTTTAATAATAATGTTATCACTATTGATATATGATCCATTCCATTCAATATAGTTATATTTAAAAATAATATTTGACAATGGCTGGTACCATCATAGATGTCACAGAATAGCATTATGTGGGTGTTATTTTAAGAAGCGGAAGAGGCTTCTTTGGCGGGGTGACTACAAGACTTTATACGTGGGAGTTCTTAGGCTGCCTGTTTTCTGAAAACAAATCAATACGCGCGGCCGACTAGACTGCAAAATATAAAAAAGTAGGTCATCATCTAAAAGCAGATGTCATTGACGTCATGGGGTATTTTCCTCCCATAAAAATAACTACCTAATCTCTACGTCAGAGCTTGTGTTTTTAAAAAAAAAAATGAGAGAGAGTGCATGACCGACGTCCTCGAATAGAAAGTCTATTTTTAGAAGCACGAATGTGTGAATCTGCAGTTTTTCTCAAATGGAATAATTAAATATAGTAAACATTTTAATGAAATCTCTTTTTATTTGTGGATTTATCTCTCTCTTAATGGTCTTTGTTAAACTATTTTTTTACATACATGCATTAAACAATAACGACAATGAGAAAACACGTATTTACTGCTATTTTTTTTAAACAAACAGAAAAAAAAACAAAACAAGTGAAACGAATATGAAGTTTGAAAAATACTATCTTGTAATTATATCATAAAATATCAATCTTTGCTCATTTTGAGCCAACATTATAGTGGAACAAAATAAAACAAAATTTTAATGGATCACACTTCTAAGTCATCACCGAGTATTATAACAATTATGCAGAATATAAGGTAACAAAATTTATTTAAAAAAAAAATAATAAAAACAAACAAACATTCAAAAGTACTAATATAATCATTTCACATCTTATGAAAACAAAGTTATTAATTAACAAAAACAATGACAGGTGCATCTACCGACTAGTTAAATAATATCTATATTGTGACTATAACTAAAAACAGATTCAACATGTTCATAACTTAATACTAAATATAGTAAAATAGAAATGTCGATTATAATTGTGTTTGGATTTCAATATAACTTCAACTGGTGGACACATTCATTCTGTTATAACGTTTCAAAAGGGGGGGGGGGGTAGGTAAATGAAATAGATTGTGAAATGGGGAAATAATGGTACTGTACACACTCTACAGAGCTCATGAAAAAAAAGTAAAAATGTATGTATGTATAAAATATGTCGATGGTTAACGAAAACTGAATATGACATGAATTATTAAAGAACACATATTTTGGATGTCCATAACTGTATCAGATTTTTTCTTCTTTTTTTAAAGATTGAGGAAATGTACAAAGTCATCCACAAGCTATTTCAAGACAACATTTGTTTATCATTTACACCTGTTTTTAGCAAAATGAGAGAAAAAATATATTAGGAAAATATTTATTATAGTTGTAAAAAAATGGATCGTGATTGGGTGAATAGTAAAATGTGAATCATGCATGAGTGAGTAATATTTTTAAGTACTAGGACTAGAAACGACAGTACCCTATACATAAAGCTCAGCTTATCTTTCTCTCTCTCTCTCTCTCTCTCTCTCTCTCTCTCTCTCTCTCTCTCTCTCTCTCTTATTAAATCTATATCTATCTTTCTATCACTATGTAGCCAATCAACAAACCCGCTGGTAAATTCTTACAACGGTTTGACGGCTACTTTTATAAGAATGTATTAAAGAGAAAATAAGTAATACTAAAATACACTTACAACATGCGGTAAAAAATGAGTAATTATAAATAGCTACAAATAAAAAATAAGCGTGAAAATAGTCCACGAGAGTAGTGTGCAATTAATGTTTGTGTTGAAAATGAATCCTCAGAGAGCAGCCAATCTTGAATGAACATTATCAAGGTTCCTTCGCTGCCTTGTGCTTTTTTGTTTGTTAGATCTTGAAATATATATATATATATATACATCCACCGAGAATAGTAGCATATAAGTCACTCACATTCATCATGTAAAGTTTATATTGTTTTTTTTTAATACTAGAAATAAAGTTTTCTTATAATTGTTAGTGTTCTTGTTTTTTTTTTTAAACTGTGCGTTCACATCAAGAAGACTCTGATATAAGCCTAAGGAAATCGTCCGGTATAGAGGCTCCGATATTCAAGAACAAGCCTTTCAACACATTCAGCTCCTTGCTCAGCATGTCCACCTTCTTCTGGAGCTGGTGATTCTGATCCAGGAGGTCCTTCACCCGCCCCTCCGTCTCGCGCTGTTTTTCCTTCGCCTTGGCTCGGCTCTTTCTCACCGCCACGTTGTTCCTGGCCCTCTTGTCCACGTACTCCTGTGTGCCCTTCTCCACGTGCCGCCGCCTGGACTTGCTGGAGGCGTACGGGGCGCTGGAGCCGTGGGGGCGTCGGCCTCGGCTGGGCCCTGAAGGTCCGGGTGTCCCGGGACTGGAGACTGAGTATATCGTTGAGGACGGCGAGGGGAGGGAGGCCGAAGGTGACGTGACGAATGGGAACGAAGAAATGTCTGAGACAGGCGGGTGAGGCTGTGGCATGTGAGTTAAAGAGTTCTGTAATCCAAACCTGTCCGGTTCGAATCCGGTGGGATAATCCTCCTGTTTTAAACCAAAGCCGGGCACGTTTGTCCTTAAATGGAATTTATTGTCACTGGGGCCGGCGGCGCTGCTGCAGCTGGGCCACTGAAAGCTGGTGCTGGGGGCCTCTGCCGCGGGCGACGTAAGCTGGCTGAACTCGGGCATGTGAGGCGTTTCGCTGTTGCTTTCGTCGCTGTAGTAGCTGGAGCCATCTGAGGGCGCAGGGCTCTGTCCGGGCTCAAGAAAGTTCACAACCGGTGGTGGCAGCACGGACCCTTCGCCAGGGTACTTCCCTTCCTGTACGACGGCCGTAGCATCCAACACCACTTGGGGCAGGCTCTGGCAGTCGGTGAAATCTGAGGAAATGTGAGTAGAAAGGTTGGATCGATGGTGTTCGAAAATGTCTTGACAAATGTACTCACTCAGGTCTAAGGCACGTTCAAGCATTGGGTCAAGTATGTCGAGAGGAGAGCAGTCGAGCGTCTCCACGTAAAACTTCTTAGAAGCGTAAGAAGCCAGCTCACCTTTGTTACCGAAGAAAGTCTGAAGCTCGGAAAGTGGTAGTGAATCCATGAGTTCACCTAAAGAAGGGCATTTCTGTCCACAAGTAACGGTTGTCAAATCTTCGAATGAAGAAATGTAGGCTGGTTGTAGTGGCTCTATCTTGGCGGTTGATGAAAACACAAACACAATAATAATGAATTCAGTGTTCAAGTTATCAACAGAAGGAAACCTTAGTAAACACTACACTTGTTCCTATACTTTCGATTGGTCTAGCTCAGAATGTTGGGTTTCCACTCTGGCTGAGCCTTTATATTGGAAATCTGAGGGAACCCTATGACGTAGGTTGAATTTTTTTATTTTTCTGTATTCATACGCTCTTCGGAATTTTTATTACATGCATTATTTCCAATAAATGTATCATATTAGTGAAGCAATTTACATTTAATTTGTTAAAAATATACAAATTTTCAATTAAGTTATTTTTTAGTGAATAGAACTTTAATATATAAAAAAGCATTCTAATTATGTCGCGCATGTTTAGAAAATTCTATGGTGATTCGTTTTTATTATTAGATTAAGACGTCATAGTCATGGAATAGATTTGTGACGCAGACAACGACCTTGGCCGGTCAGGGAATCCTACCCTAGCCGATAACACAGTGGGAGACACATTTCTATAATGAGCCCGTAAATATACAATTTATTCAAAAAGAAACGTAACTACAATCATGAAAATAAATACAAACAATAATAATTGTCTAGCTTTTAAAAAAATTAAAAGTGCATCGTATAATGTATTATTTCTATTTTCTATGCGGTCTTAATGTTTCGGGCTGAATTTATATTTATTTAAAGCTTTTTATTGGTTACTGTGGGGATACTGCCAATATTACGATTTTTTAAAGTTTCCATAACATATTGAGCAAATCCCCCACATCCCAAAACGTTCTGTTAATATGGCTGCCTGTCTATTGTTGTTTAAATGCATTGTAATATGTGAGAGTAAGATTTGATAATTTCATTAGTTAATACATTACCATTTTTTATAAGTGCCGCATTTTTCGTCCATAGAGTTTATTGCAATTTAACTAGACACTAGTAATTAGTTACCCAGGGCTAGAGGCTAGACGCCTAGTAGTATATTGATTTCGTTTGAACAATTCGATATACTTAATAGTTCTATTAATTGCAGTTTTTATAATAATTAAACAGCTTAGCATTAGTAATAATTTTTAATAAAACAGTAACATTTATATTAAATTGTACGGAATTTTAAAAGTATATCGTTTAAAGAAACAAAAGTGTATTTATTTATAGTTGGTTTTTAGTTGGCATTGAACGATTGTAGTGCTTTATTTTTTTGGCTGTCAATAACAAAAGTACGGACACATTTTATTGAAAAATCAAATAACATTTGATAATTATTTTAGAAGCCCAAAGAGAATTGATATTGTAAGTATTTCGGTGTACATAATGGTTAAAATACAAGATTTTTTTAGGCGAAATCGTAAAGATAGTTTCTTTGATTTAAATCTTATTCGTAGAGTCAGTGGAGATCAGCTGGTTTGAGACTTCCTCAACAGCGATTGCGCAATAATCGGGAAATCACAACTACAAACATTTGATTTGAATATCATGCTTTTATACTTAGTGTAAAGAAATATCATAATACATTTTTCTTGAATATCAGTATTCGTAATTACTGACTATGTGTAATATCTTACTATAATTTGCCCAGAACGTATTGACTTATGAATTAAAATATTCACATTTTATTGCGTCAGACTGATTCCTTCCAGTGCCAGTGTCAGCCAGGACTAAAGACAGCCGATTGACCCCAGTGTATATTCAAAATATTGTAAAGTTAATTAACTTTAGGAAGTTGAGATTTGGTCTGAAGATTTGTTAAGCCTGTAAGTATGATTATTTTAGACTTTAATACAATATAGATTTTTTAGAATGAGTGGCCATGCAACAGGTTGATAGAATTGCACCATTTGTCCATATTAATGTCCATGCAGGCTGGCACTCTACTTGGGCCTGGGGACTAACTCATAGCCGATTTAACCAAGATCTAACTAATTTAAGTAAAAAAAAAATTATTCGTTAAGTGTGTATTAAATCAATAGAATAATTTTTGACTACATAGTCTTGAAATTATTTTTAAAGATATAAACGACAAAGGTAATAAGTGCGCTGCTAAAATTTAAAAGTGTTGTTATAAAATGGTGTTGTTAGTAATTTTTTTTTTATTTAAGCAAAAAATAATATAATGAAAAAAAATTACAATTTTCTGTATCAATTTTGATTACATTATTATTATGTATTTAGAAAAAATTTCATTTGAGTAATAATTAAGGACACTGAGGTGATTTTGTTTTTAACTGCTACAGGTTAAAACACATTTTGGCTGGAGGTAAATTATCCAGTCAAAATGAAAGGGTCACGCAGATAAATTACTTATTTTTAAGAAAGTTGTTTCTATAAATTAAATATTTATCAAAATAAAGGAAATTGTGAATGAGGATTAATTTAATAGTAAATTAATTTTGTTTAATAAATATTTGAAAAAATTCTTTTAATTTATTTCAGATAGAATAAACATTTTACAACAAATTTTATAATTTCAAAGTTATTATTTATGTCAATTACAAATCAATCCTTAACATTAGTATAAAGAACTTAATAATAGACACATTTCAAATCAAATTTTACTATTTGTACAACATAGGCTAATAGGCCTACTTTATCATATTTTATTAGTCTATAAAATTCATTAAAAATAATTATGCTAAGTGGGACGACACTCCAGTTTAATTGCAATATAAAGTAAAAATTTGTTGATATAATTAGAAAAACTCCATTGAATTGAGTGAAGTAACCTATCATATTACCACTTTTAAATAGTTAAAAAATACCAAACAGTAAAAGTAAAACACAACTAGGACCTATACGGCGGTCCACTACAATGGCCTATGGCGCAAATAGAACAGTTTTCGGGCTACTAATATGGCATGCAACTATTTAATCTTCTTGAATGATCATGTATTACCTCTAAAGTTGCTCATTAAAAAAAAGAAATCTCTTATTATAGCTTTGTACTTATAGGCTTTGTAGGAACAGTGGAGACAAATAGTGGGGTTACATAAGTGCAGTATAGCAAAAATTGTATTTAATAAAAAGGCAATGTTTTAATTTAAATATCTGCCTGAATAATAAAAACAATGAAAAATGCTTCTCTGTGCAAAACACACAATATTAAATGAACTAATTAAAGCTCTTTTATATTAGTGAAATACAGACAACCGCCATTTTAAGTACAAAAAACGGAGACATACATATTTGCACACACATATTAAAAATCTCAATCATAATTATTAAAAAGTCTCATTTTGCCACCATTAATATAAAGTATGGTCTTGAAGTGATAATAAAAACTTAAAGTGTCTTTTTTTAAAAATATAAATGCATTCTTATTTTACAATCCTATCTAAATGTACATTATTTTCAAAACTGTTCTATAGTATATAGACACTTAAGTTCTGGCTCAACTCAAATTAAAACAGTCTGCAAAAGAATTGAGTCTGTTTTTAATTAAATTTTATATTGTAATTGAACTCACAGTAATTTTAATGTAAATTTCAGAAATGATTTAATATTAGGCCTACTCAAAACTGTGATTGTCATAGTAATAAAATTATATGTTGTTCTAGGAATACAATGTACTATTACTTTAGTACTGGTAATATGTTTCTTCTGAACAGAGGTGTTTCTATGTATAGGCTTATAGGTAACCTCCTAAGGCCTCCCACTTCCTAAGTGGCCCTTTCCAGTATTAATATTTATTAAATTTGCTTTTTAGAGGGCCCTTTGAGGCTTTTTTTGCAGAAGGTCTCCGAATTTCTCTGAATTCTCTGTCTAGGACCCCCAAAAGACTTAATAACAGCAGGATTAATTATTTTAATAATTAGAAACCGTTATTATGGTTCCATAACCCTCTAAGTGTCAAGTTAAAAAAAAAAATCATTTAAGAAATTTACTAGATGATCTTCAACATAACTGATAATGGCACGCGTGAAAGCTAGAAAATTAGGAAAAAAATGGGGGTCAGAATGCAAAACCTTTAGCTTTTAACATTTATTGATGCATTTTTTTCTTCTATGCAGGGTTTTTTTTTTTTTTAGCAACCTCTTACACAGTTCTAAGCCACTATGCCTCCAAAGAAATCATACGAGTCTTATGAATCTGAATCCGAGGCAGATTCTCAGTCTGGAAAAGGGGGTAATACAAAAAGACAGAAGCTGGAGAAAAATAGCGATGAGTACAAGCGTCGAAGAGAGCGCAATAACGTTGCTGTACGCAAAAGCAGAGAGGCTAGCCGACAGAAAGCTAAAGACACCATTGAAAAAGTAGCCCGCCTACGACAAGAGAATCAGGCCTTGGAGCAGAAGGTGACCATTCTAAATAAAGAGCTGGGTGTGCTGAGAGACTTATTTCTGACTCACGCCACAGCCACTGCTTCAGTCCAGGCAGCAAACATTGCTAAAGTGTCACCCAAGCAAGAGGATGACATTCCAGAGAGCGATCTTACTGCAGAATCAGGTAACGAGCAGAAATATTTTGTTGGCAACTGAAAGACGTCTGGGATTTTAGACAATCCACCCGGTTTTAAACAACACAAAATATGCTTTTTGGCTGCAACATTTGTTTCAGAACAACCGATAAGCAGCAGACAGGAGACTGATAGTGATATGGATGAGTTCAATAGACTGCTTAAAGAAACGGGGAACAAGCCTTTTTAAAAAAAAAAAAAAGCTCACCCAAGACTGTTTCAGCATGTCATCATCAACATTTTATGTATACATTTGTATATCTGCATTGCATGGAATCATAATTGAAACCTTTATATTTACAATTACTGAATTGGTACCTAATTTTTGTATAGGTATTGGTCATCATATTGTGATAGAAATAAGATTCAGCTGCAGTTATGTTTTTTTTTTTTTAATTTTTTTTTTTTTTTTGGCTATGATAAATTGTTAAACAAAAGCCAAAGCTGAAACAACTTTAAAAAATATTTAGCTAATTTTTGCCTGTTATCTGTAAACATTACCAGTGTCTTTTCAATTTGATCTCTTCATTTCCGATTCACATTTCCAATTCACCTCCCACATGAAAGTGACTCAATGAGTTAGAATTGTTGCAGACACTGTTTTTTATTCATGAGATTTAACGACAGCTCTGTGATGTGTACTGTTTTTTTTTTTGTTTTATTCATTGTCATTGTTACTGCTAGTATAATCTTTTCATGCTGGAGTTATTGTTACTGCTAGTATAATCTTTTCATGCTGGAGTTATTGTTACTGCTAGTATAATCTTTTCATGCTGTAGTTAATTTTTTTCACATAGATAGGTCTATGAACTAATGAATAATGACAAAGCAATAATTTAATCATTTACTCAATGGTTTCAATTTGCTGAATATTGTACGTACATCATATTATTACTTTTTTTAATTGGTACTAATCTATTATTTCTAATTTGATTTGCCAGAGGTGTTTTAGATTCCTTAGGTTAAATGTAAATACAGTTTGCTGTTTAATCAAATTATCAATTTTAGTGAAAAGATTCTTTTTTTTTTTTCAAAGTCTCATAGAGTGTAGCTGATTATTTATATATTCACATCTATTTTTAAAATAATGGTTTAAATATTTTTTACATGCTTAGTTGTCTTTTCTTTTTCATTTGTAACAATTTTACAAAAACGTTCATTAACAAATTCACATATTTGCAATTGTTATGCACAGAATTTGTAAACAAAAGTTTACTCTTTTTATTAGTAGTAAAGTTTTAAGCTGTGTGTGCAGTTACATTTTGAAAGTTTGTTTTTTTTTCATTGTGAACTTTAAAAAATCATTTCAGTTGCAAAAAAAAAAAAAGAAAAGAACACATTCTCACTAATAAAGTACCTGTATTCATAACCCTTCCAACGAAGAAAGGTTACAGGGACAAGGAAGAGCTTTTTATTCTATTTTTAGTTTGCTAATATTGACTAGGTAAAATTGTAAATATCTGGCTTAATCTCATCTCCTCTTTTCATAAGTCAGTGCAGTTTTTTTTTAATTGGGTCATAATACGAATTGGGGACTTTGCTATTAATATTTGATCCACCCTTTATTTTATGTATAAATTTAGTATATTAGGTGTACATCCATAAAAATTCTTGTTCCATGGTTTTCCTTTTTTTTTTTTAATTTTTAATTGTGTTTATTTCACATGCTGTACTATTTTGAAGGGGGGGGGATTATTCTGGCAATTGGGTCTGTTAGTTTCATTTCACTCTACAAGGAGCTTAGTTTCATTTCACTCTACAAGGAGCTGTTGTTACGCATTAGATGGGCCAATGTGCTCATAATGTCATGCACAGTATGTGATGTCAGAATACTTTAACTGTTTGCATTTGTACACTAGAGCATTTTTTTCTGTTCCCTAAAAAAAAGTTTTTTTTTTTTTGTATTACAGTTTACTCTTAAATTTAATAAGCCTAAAGCTTATAATTTAAAAAAAAAGGATCTATTAGTATATAGGATCTGATTATTCTTCTCATTGTCTTTGGCTGCTTCTTCATTTCTTCAAATCAATGTAAACATATTTTGATTTTGGATGAGGGCTGGTGGAATGAAGTCCGGAAGGGAGTGTGGGGGGGGAGATCAATCATAGCTACCCTCAGTGCTTTTTTTGTGCCAGTACGCACCGGTATGGCGTATGAGCACCTTTTTCAATGTGGGGTAAAAAATTATTACTTTTCTTGTATTTTAACGTTTATTATTCATGCATTATATTAATAATTTGTTAAAATTGAATTATTTTAAAATTGGGCGCAATAAGAATTAAAATAGGTGCGAACTGGTAGTTAAAATTTAGGCAATCCATCACTGAGTACCGCACCTATTTTTTTTACAAAAAAAAGCACTGGCTACCCTGACCCCTTTGTCCCCTTCCTTCCTGCTCGGTGTACATCACATGCATAATTTACAAGCTTCTTGTTTATTTTAATTCAATTTCATTAAATAGACCTATAAATCTAAAATATATGTACTAGTTATGATTGGAAAATAATTTTTTTTATTTATTAAACTTCAGTTTGAGCAAAATATATGTCTTTTTTTTTCATCCATTTATATAAAAAAAAAATCAAATAAAAAACCAGTCATTTTAGATTTCAAGGTCTTTTGTTTTCTTCCCTGTATGTTGAAGTCAAATTTGTATTTAGTTTAACATAACGCAAGTAGTTGATAGCTAATTTATTATCTTATTAATTAATTTTTAAAAAAATGGACAGGGTTTACTCGATTAAAACTTTTGACATTGTTGGCATTATTGCCTAAAATGTAGCTTACCATAATAACTTGAATGATTATATCATTTTTTTTTTAAAAAAACCTACAGATTTAGGGCTAGTGCGTTTGTTTAGCTCCCTGAAAAGTGAGAGCAGTATGTTAAAAAAAAAAACGCAGACAAATTTGGATGCAAAAAATTAGTACGAACACCAGGGGTCAGAAATATCTCATTATCTTTACGAAATAAAGCCCATTCACAACATGTGCATTCTTTACCCTGATGGCTTTAAGAAAAATCAAGCAGTAGTTGCAAATATTTATATGATCAGTGGCGTACTTAGGGGGTTGGGGCTTGGCCTTTTTGGGGCCCTCTGCAATTCGACTGTAGCCCGGGGAACTTTCAAATTTGGACTCCCCTTCCCTAGTTACGCCACTGTATATGATGTGCGGATGTATCTGAGTTATTTTGAGAGACGTGTGTGAAGAACGCTCGACTGTCGATCTGAGATTCCCAGGTTCGACCCTCTGTGAGAACCAAAGGAATTTTTTTCATGGACCTGGTGAATGTTATAAAGAGGTCCACCCAGCTTTGAATGGGTATCTGACAAGATAGGGAGTACAAGCCGCTGACCGTTGTGTTAAACCACACATACCCTTTGTATGCCATAGTTTTAGAACCACTTCATACAAGTCCCTTACCCTGGCGTACCTCTAGTGTTTAAATTAAGGATAGTTTTACTTGTTTTTTTTTTACCTTCATTTTTCAAAATAATAGACTACAGAGAAAATTAAAGTCTGATCAACAACTTTTTTTTTCTTTTTTCAAATACGAAGGCCTATGAAAAAAAAAGATTATCGCAATCATCTACCATTAGCCTCGTTTTGTTTTCGACATCTTCCTTCCTCAGAAAGGAGTATTTCCCAATTGATTCGAATTTAAAATATATATTGTAGCAGTGGCAGAAATAGCTAACTGCTTGTTTTCACTATTGATGTTATTTTAATTAAACTCTGCAGTTCAATATGCTGATAATTATTACTTTGATTCCCCACACTGCCATGACAATTTTGTGACGTAAGAAAAGCACGTGACATGCTGACAGCTACGGTTCGCTCTTGTCAGATGCTCGGTCGATAGTTTTCTATTTGTCTTTCTAAATATAGGGGTGTTTTCCGAAAGACGTCAGCACTAACCTAATTTTCATATTTGAGCAGCGTTCATTGGTTACATTTAGAAAACCCTTTTAGCTCCAATGTCATGGTTTCTTCCTCCTTCTGTGTGTGTATGGGGGTGCCGCCATCCTTTGTTTTTTTCTGATTGGTCGGTGTATTTTTTGATGACGTTATACCTCACTGCTACGTGCTTATTATTTCTCGCCAAGCCATTGGCTGAGCCTACAAAGGTGCAGAAAACACTCTCCAAATATAGTTCGAGGGCTAGAAACAGTTCCATTTCTCATCTCTTCCAAGCAGTTTCCATAGCAACCTCATTCTCCCTCTGGAACTACTTTTTGAACGATTTTTCTCGTCTATTTGTATACACAGCGGTGATATTTAAAACACACCGATGAGGAGCTTCCTTCTTGTTCTATTTTCAACTTTCCTCACGCAGCCCAGTAAAAGCTCCAGTTTTTCAACTCTTGTTATTGTATGTTTGCATCTAATAACTTCCTACTACCCTATTATTAAACTTGTGTGTGTGTTCTAAGCATTTTTTTTTAAAGTCGAAATAAATAAGTATACATTGTGTTCACACATTCAGATAATTAGGGTCACGATTTCAGTGTTTTGTTTTGTTTAATTTAATTTTTTTTTAAATTAATATTTTAATTACATGTAATTTTTTTTTTAAGCTCAAGTGTTGTTAAAAATAAACTTCACCGATATACGCTAGCGCACCCTGGTGAGATTTGAATTAGCCCATGATGCTCCAAATGGAAAGTGTTGATGACAACTGAAATGCATGATTAATAAGAAAGGGGGGGTGCAAAGGTTAATTAGAGGCGGTGGCTTCTCTTGAGTTTTCTCAGAGAATGTTTTATTTTTATTGTTGAGTGTGAAAGTGTGTGAAAATTTTAAATGTAGGCAAAACGTGTATTAAAAAAAATATTTAAGCTGAGGATAAATTTGTAGCACGTCGCTCTTCATTGGTGGGCAGGATTGGTGGAAGGATATAACAAAAGACAGGGTCTGGTACAAACTGTCACAAACCATTACGAGACTGACCTACTAATCGACATTTAAAAATAAATAAATTATGTTCCTCTTGGCTCTTGAGAGCATCTGACCAGATTAAGTGTATAATTCATCTATTTCTTCAGACACGATGCCAATGCATTTTTTAAATGACTAATTAGCTTCAGGTAACCCCCCCCCCTTTTTTTTTAATAAAGTGTGAAGTTGGGAACTTTACAATGACCTGATAACAATTTAGAGTACTGACCGAGGAACAAACTAGGGAGCCTCATGTTATAAGTCAATCATAGTAGGCCGTACGTCCATCCAAGTTTAACCGTTAATCCCTGAAACAAAACACACACACACACACACACAATCATTCAGGACTGACTCAGTCATTTGATTTCATAATATTATAATGGGTTGACTCCGCGGGGGGGGGGGGGGGAGGAATAGGGGGAGGGGTGCTCGGCGCTCTGCTTTGTCAGGGGCGGCCCAATTTGACCTCGTCATTTCAGATTTTCTTAATGCCTAGTGGTCATTTTAGCTGGACAGGTCATAATGACTTACAGTGTTAAAGACACCAACTAATTTGACGGCAGATAAATATCTTCGATATTTCGGCCCACTGAGCACTCCAGTTGTGTCATGGGTCATTTGAATAATTTAGCTCAACCACCCCCTTTTCCTTTTCATTGTGTAATAGTTGTCCATTTAAAAATACATGTACACGTAGCATTGTCCATTTTAATATACAGGTATTATTGTCCGCGTAACGTGGATGTCCATGGATATTTCGGTATTCCTCGTGTATTTTATTCACATCCTAACCCTTTACTATCCTAACAATTTCTCAATGTGTATTTTTTTCACCTCTAACCCTCATCCCGGTAAATTTGAACACATGTGTTAATAGTGGTCCCCTCCCCCCTCCCCTTTTTTTTTATCCAAACACACATTCAGTGCGACTCACAAACTCTGACAAGAAATAATACAATTACTCATTATAATTTCTGTGAACCCAGATCTGGTTTGTCGGTTGTGTACCACCATCACTAGCTGACCACACCCAAGATTAATGACCATCACTATAGCTGACCACACCCAAAAGTAATGACCATCACTAGCTGACCACGCTCAAGAATATAAATTTAAACGTCCCCCGAGTTATCCTTTGTAGTTAGTTAAAACATTCACTGGGGGTGGGGGTAATAATAATAAATAAATAATCCAGGAATGAATGTTTTCAGAAATAGAAATGTCCTATTGCTATTATTATGACTACGAAGACGACGCTAGATCAAAAATAAACTCGCCTTGGACAAATTTAGCAGTCTTTCCTATTTCTGGCCCTATCAATGAGCTATATTTAGTCTCGACTCCAGTTTTAAATTTATCGATTACTCTTCTTTCCTCGCTCGCTCTTCTCTGTTTTTTTTTAATTTAAAACTCGCTTCCCGTTGTATTCGATTCAGTGTTGTTTTTCTTTATTTCAAAATTTGTATCCGTGTTTTTCTTTGATGGAATCTCCATCAGGGTAGCTATTCTCTACTCTGTAAAATGTTGCTATATTCATTTCAGTAATCTTATCTTTCATGTAATCTTTCTTAAAACCCATTTCCCTTTCTTTCCGCTTTTGGTTTATTAAAACGCAGTGACTCCGGCACCAGCCAAAACCATTATATTAGGGTAGGGTATAAGGAACATGGCATATATAAATGTTTGTTCTTTTTCAGAATTTTTTTTTCAGGATTAGGGTTAGGGTTAGGTATAGGGTTAGGGATAGGGTGTGGAGCAATATTATTTATGGCTGGTACCCGAAGTAAAAAAAAATACGGTTCGCTCGGACCGAACAGTAGCAGCCACTGCCTTATTAAAATTACAATTTTAGCTTTTTTTTTTAAAAAAAAAGTTGTACATATATATGTATATTAGAATTATTACCGTGTATTTGAAACATTTACAGTGAAATAATTCTACTAAAGGTAGACTCTCCTGCCGTTAAAAATCTTGCACGTTTTAAAACTAGTAGAATTTTACACATTTTCATTACAACTTTCTTTGCAGTTTTAAGGTGAAGGTTATCTTCAGAGGAGTTCTCCATAGAGTTCTCCATTGACTTGGCGCGCTGATTGGTGACGTCAATCGATTGTGCTGTGTTGTGTGTACCACTCGAAGCAGAAGTAGGCCAAGTATTTTTTTTTGCCTCAATCAATTTATTTCGGGAGTAAAAAAAAAAAAACTGGGGCTACCGCTCTATCTTTTTTTTTTCAATGGTAACATTTTGTCAAACTTTCTTTCTTATCGCTGTACAAATGAATGCGTTGATATCACATGGATGACGAGAAATTTTAAATTTAGATTGTGCACAATGGCTGCTTTTTTACATGTTTGACGTACTTGCATTATCAAATGGCTACAAAAGATTATTTCATTGTTGATAGAGTTTTAAGACTAAAAATACTTTAAATTCTTTTTTTAATATGTGTTTGTTAAGGAAGATATATATATATATATATATATATATATATATATATATATATATATATATATATATATAACAATAGTTATATGTGTTTATTTGGGAAGATTGGCAATCAGTAGTGTATCTAACAACTTAATGGTCCACCTTAGTTCACTTTGCATGAAAATACGTATTTAAAAATGCAAGTTATAGTGTTTACCGAGCGATGGGGTGGGGGGGGGGGATAAATGTCAGGTTATCTATTTTAAAATGACTTAGCAAAAGGTGTGTGTTTGTGACAGAGATCTGATGGCCCCACTTGGTGAAGATTGTCAGAGGCCGGAGTTTACAAGGGGGCAGCCCTGGCTTAATTTATTTAAATAACATACAATCCCTACGTTTAGATGTTATTTGAAACATGATCATTCAAACGAGGGAATCACATTTAAAATGCTACATGTTTGAAGAAAAGGAAATATTTATTATCTATAATATTTATAACATGTGAAGTACTCAATACGCAAATGGTTAATGTGCAATTTAAGTGAAGCGACAATATAAAAGAACCGACGCCTTAAATTTGGCTTACGTCTGTTATGCAGTGAAATACTTTATCAGCACAATTAACGTAGTTGTAGAAAAAGTAGTGCCGAGGGGTCAAAGTTCTACTTTTAGCGCTCTCCGTTCTTTTCGCTATTGGCCATGGGTGCGAAAAAAAAGTGGGACATTGATAAGATTTATTTTTAGATATTAAGGGCATCCTCTGACGTCAATGCCGCTATCAATAGGAACGAGAATCAATGAGGTCATTCATAAGTGACCCCCACTCCAGATACTGTGACCCTGACCCTTTGCCAGTTTTGTGAAGCGAGACGCCATCTGTATGCAGGAATCCTAATGACGTCAGAGACGAAACTATTTTTAGAAATAAGTAGTCCCAAGGTTAACCCTCTGTGTGGTGTTTTTTTGAAAAATGAAGGGAGATAAGCAATGAAAGCTGATAATAACTTGTTATGCTGCATACTTGATCCAGTTTGCGCGACTACACGCGCAACCAACAATAGAAACAAGGGGTGAGAAAGGGAAGTTGAGCATGCTGTTGGGAGCTTGGCTAAGTATTCACAGTCATATATATATAAAAAAAAAAGTGTAACGAGTTACGTCACGTGCAAGAGAACGGTAAGTAGGTCGGGGAACTCATCTCGCTGTGCGTACTTTGTTTATAAAAGAATGACCGGAGTACGTTCTAACCACGGTTGTAATACGACTCCCTCACACACACCCACACACACACGCACTTGCTCGTTCACCTCGCCGCCACCTCGCATGACGTTATTCTCGCCAATGATACTAGTGAGACTGTGAGACCTAATCCAGCTATTGTGGTAAAGTATACTGGACGAAAACAATGACGAAAACAACTCGATCGCCAAATGTGTACCATCAGTTGACCACAGTTAACATTTCAAACATTTAACTTCCCAAATACACAGAAGGTTTTCGGATGAGCAGTGCCGAACCTAGGGATTTGTGGGCCCCGGGGGAGGGGGCTTCTTGGCTTCTTTGGGGGCCCCTGCATTTTGACATTCGATACCTTGACATGAGATAATGTACTTAATATTTAATGTAAACAAATGTTGGGGCCCCCCTCAAGCTGAGGCCCGGGGTTACTTTCGAATTTGGACCCTCCCCACCACCCTAGGTACGCCTCTGGGGATGAGCTCTGCCGGGGAACTTTTTACCATTGGCAGCAGATCCGTCCCCAGGCGATTTGGCGCCCTAGGCAGTCATCTATTAGGACACCCGCCCCTTCTTTTGAAATTTTTTTTTTAAAATTTGGCGCCCCTAGCAATTTGGCGCCCTAGGCAGTCATCTATTAGGACACCCGCCCCTTTTTTTTTGAAATTTTTTTTTGTGTAAAATTTGGCGCCCCTAGCAATTTGGCGCCCTAGGCAGCTGCCTATGTCGCCTATGCCCAGAGTCGGCCGTGATTGGCAGTATTAAGACACAGAAAGTCATGGGGGGGGGGAGAGATATCAGAGATATTTTTTTAAATATACCAGAGACCTGATCCCCCCCCCCGAGTTCCCCCCTCACCCCAATTTTAAATCGTGTTGAGTCTCATGCTAAGAAAGCCCCCTAAATATACTTTTTTTCATAGGGCCCCTAAATATATATGGGGTGGGGTGGGGGTCTCTGTCTATGGCCTCCAAAGACCTAGAAACGGATTTCGAATAAGGCAAAAGAGGGGACTACATAGGTTCCCCCATCTGCCAAAGGGCTCTCATAGGTGATAAAATATAATGCACACGGGGGCCCATGAAAGGTTTTTTTAAGTGCACTTAAATGTCATTTGGTTTTATTTTTATTGTGTGTGTGTTTTTTTTTTCAATATTGGGACAACGTAGATCTGGTTGAAATTCGGAGCATGGCTCGAATCCCAGACAAGTAATTTACAGCACACCCCTACTTTCCCTATAACCTTTAAAAAAAAGTCTATGGGATGGTTAATCTAAGTTAATGCTAGTCTATGAGATGATTAATCTAAGTTAATGCTAGTCTATGAGATGATTAATCTAAGTTAATGCTAGTCTATGAGATGATTAATCTAAGTTAATGCTAGTCTATGAGATGATTAATCTACGTTAATGCTAGTATATGAGATGATTAATCTAAGTTAATGCTAGTCTATGAGATGATTAATCTAAGTTAATGCTAGTCTATGAGATGATTAATCTAAGTTAATGCTAGTCTATGAGATGATTAATCTAAGTTAATGCTAGTCTATGAGATGATTAATCTAAGTTAATGCTAGATTAGAATTTTATTATAAGTGCATTTCTCTAAATGGTCATAGCTCTGCTGAGGATCAAGGTTGTTTTTTTTTTAAATCATAAACTGAGGGGGGGGGGCGGCAGAGCCATAGAATATGTGCAGAATGTTGGAGGGACTACAGGGCCATAGAATATGTGCAGAATGTTGGAGGGACTGCAGGGCTATAGGATATGTGCAGAATGTTAGATAGATTTGAATAGTTCTCTATTTCGACCAGGCTATGCCATGTTTAGCCAATGTAACAAAATATATAAACATTAAAAAAAAACACAAGAAAAAAACAATTATTATTTTTCAGGGTCATGTTGACACAATGTAACTGGTTCGCATTTTTAATTGCTATCCAATTTCTGCAGACGTTTGTTAACGATAGTTTGGCCTTTTAAAATATTCTACCGACAAAAAAAATGACGTACAATTGGTGAAATTAATCCCGGTCAGGCCAAACTTTTGATTTTAGAAATACACACACACACACACACACACATATATATATATATATATATATATATATATATATATATATATAACGGACTACATAAAATACAGATATGTCTATACAACATAAAACAGCAAAAAAAAAAAATAATAAAAGAATAACAACAAGTATTGACAAATATGATGGCCAGAGTACGGCAGGACCGTTCTTAGGTATTATGGATCCATAGGCAGAAAATTGGAGGGTTCCTAGACAAAATTATTGCCTCTGTGGCATCAGAATTAGCAAAACCATTCTCTGAAAGGTGGCCTTTGAGGGGAAGGGGGAATGGCGGAGGATCTACATAGATGACCTATCCATAAATTTTAACCTAGTAATCGATTTGGACATTTCTCGATATGTAACTAGGCAAGGGTTTTAAAATATTTAGACTGGCCTAGACTTTTACAATATGTGTTTGAAGTCCCTGTAAGGATGAGATGAAATCTCTTAGATCCTATAAACCACTAGTGGGACGGTTTTTTCCCCCCACCATAGCCGATAGTGCAATGGCCATGGAGGCACCACGGGAGATATATCGGGAACTTGAGCCAAGACCTGTAAAAATTTCACTGGTCCTCACAAGAGATCGAACCAGGTACCTTCAGGTCGACAGCCGAGCACTTTACCGCACGACCATCCGTCTCCTATTTTACAATATGTAGACTGGCCTAGATTTACTATTCTAATTGAATATATATATATATATGTATAAAAAAGATTCAGATATAATTAGATGACAAAATGAATCTTGAAATAGCTTAGTTACATAATGCGTTTTGAATTTCTAAATTTAGATGCCAGTGCCAGTGGCTAATATTCACAAAAAGTAAACAATCTTTTTTTTTTAATTTATTTATAATTCTAATTAAAATCAGCTATATATGGTCAGCCTAACCACAGACACCAACCCACCCACCTAACTTTACCAAGCAGTTCTGATTACATTATCACCTGCTGAGATAAATATCGAGCAGACGATAACCACACCACAAGAAACTTCATTTTTTTTTTTACAAAATAAAATAATAAATAAGAAAGTAAGTAAAACTTTTACTTCTTATTGAATCCGCAGAAAATAACAATTCCAGTATCCAGATTGTATCGCGTTTATAAGATTGAGAGAAGAAAATGTCATCTCATATCTTAAATTGTATTTTGGACATGTTTCTGTGGCCGTGATGATGGTTCATTCAGAATTAATTGACACCTCATGTCCCGCACCCCCCCCCCAAACCGCCTACAGCTATGACCTAGTATCAGTGGGCGTAGCGAGCTTAACTAGCGCCTGAGGCACAATACCTTTTTAAGCGCCCCCCCTCACCCCAATTCAAAAACCATATAATACTATATGTAAAATATACCATTTGGCGCCCCCTTTGTGAGTAGCCATCCCCCTCCCACCACCCCCCTCCATCGCTACGCCACTGCCTAGTATATAAGCTTTTTTTTATTTTTAACGTAATAAGTGAACGGTTCCATAGGAAGGGGGAGGGGGGTAACCTGAGCATTTATCATGGCCAGGGACGCCACAAAGGGTGTGGGGGGTACAACCCGAACTCGTGTAAACGGGGCCCCCTACACTAAGAGTAAATCTGCTGTAAAACGATTTAGCGAATGGTGAATGGGATCAGATGGGGCCCTGGCTGGTGGGCATTGTCATGGACCCCCCCCCCGCCCAGACAGCCAGTCCCGCAAAGGGATCGGGGGGGGGAATGACCTGGTACTGGGACACAGCCAGTAATTATGGGGGCCCTGACAAAATAGCAAATGGGTTAACTCCCTCCCCGCCCATGTTTCTCTCAATTTTGCTGCGAAATTAGAAAAGTATTGTTTTGTTTTGTTTTTTTAAACGCGACGCCCACCCGGTACCCGTGTAATGTGCTCGTGTTGCCTGAATCCTATGGGCGGCACTGCTTGGAACAAGGTGTGGGTGGGGGGAGGGTGATTGAAAATGTAACAGGATATTTTCGCCAACACCTCATGCCGCCCCCCCCCACACACCCACCTCACGCACAAGTTTTACTCTTCACTGCGACTAAATGAAACCGAATCAGTGACCCCCCCCCCCCCCAGATAAGGAGGGATGTAAAACATCAGACGAGTCGGCAATGTTCATGGCCGTTTTGGGGGTGGAGTGGGGTTGGATGGGGTGGGGGGGACCTAGGCAGAGAGAGACTCAGAAATTAAATCGGAAGGCTTAGATACGAGAAATAATTACCTGTAAGAGCCCTCATAGCATCCTCATACCACCCTGATAGCACCCTCATAGCATCCGATTTTATATGGATTGATACAAATAAGGGGGTGGGGGGGACTTTTATCTTTGGGAGTCCCCCCCCCCCCCAAGGTTTAGTTTGCCTATCCGTATGAACGGTTCGGCTTTGGCCTTTCCTTGGTGATATTTATCATTTATCATATATCATTTATCATTTACCAAGCTCGGTATTGATGAACATTAGACATATCTCACTTGTGGTTAACGATATGTGATAGACAGATATCATGCAAGGACCTCGGGGGGGGGGATCGGTACATAAATAGCAAGGCCCCTTGACGACAGTTTAGCATAACTAGGATTTAGAAGAAGCAGACGTTACGCTTGCAACAACAACAACAAAAAATCTGGCACACATACACAAACACAATCGCTTTTTAATATATATATATATATATATATATATGTGTGTGTGTGTGTGTGTGTGTGTGTGTGTGTGCGTGTGTGTGTGTCTATTTAATGTACGATATTGAAATCATGCTGACGTCAGTGGTCAATCAGGTGATATCGACCTGCCAGTGATATGACTGTGGTAATCTCAATTCAACGCGCAACGTTAATAAAAATATATATATATATATGCATTACGTCATCATTTTCTGCGTTCACTCTAAGCAGGAGGTAAAAAGATATAAAGTTGTGGGGAACAACATTGATATAGATTTTGATAAAGGTGTACTGGGTGATTGAAAATGTGTACCTGATTTAAAAAAAAAAACAACGCTATTGTCCATGGAAATCATTTTCCCACACCCACAATATATTAGCAAAATAACATTCAAAAGGATTCAGCCTCGAGGGAGAGGGTGCATGGAAGAAGTTAACCAGTGTAAGAGTCAATGCTAAACGGTCACGTGACACGCTATTACAAAATGTCTAAGTACTAAGGGTGAGTCAGTGGGACATTTATAGCTACAAGAAATCTTTTGACTTTGAGAGTATGTCTGATCTTGCCTGACGCGGTTGTCAAGTGCAAGTAGGGCTACATTTCTTGTTTTATATCTTTTAAAATTCGCTTTTATCATTTTGGATATTATTATTAATAATATCATTATTATATTTTTATATTATATTTTTATATATTATTCTTTTTTTTTTTTGACAGAGATATCGGACGGATCCACGTCATGCTTAGTATTTAGAGCAGATAAAAATATTGGTCTAACAAAGAAATGAGACGAGCAGACGACTGAATGAAGGCTCATTTATTTCCATAGTATGAAACTGAATTCACGAGATTAAAGCGAATCTGTTGTTAAGTCTCTATAAGGATGAGATATTCATCTCTTAGATCCTGTATGAACAACAATGGGACAGTTTTTGTATTGCACTTCTTTCATCCTCTTTCCCCTCCCCCCCCCTCCCATAGTGCAATGGTCATTGAGGTACTACGGTACACTTGAAGGGGGGAAAAATTCATTGGTTCTCATTGGAGATCAAACCCGGGACTTGGTTGTCGATAGTCGAGCGCGTCACCACACAACTATACGATCCTCCCCCCCCCCCCACACACACACTAATGCAGTTAACACACTCCATATTTAAACTTTCATTAGTTCTGTTATGAGCTCTGAGCTAAACAATCGTCTTAATGTTTATTAATTCACAATCGAAATTTAATTCAAGTGTTAATTTAAGAGACGTCGGTTTTTTTTTGGGTTTTTTTTTTTTTGAAATAGTGAAGTATTAAATTTCTTTGATATTTAATAGTAGAGGAAAATAATTCACAATTACATACACACACAATCACATACACACCCAATCACATACACAACCAAATCACATACACATACAATCACATACACACACAATCACACACGCACACTATCACATACACACACTATCACATACACACCCAATCACATACACACACAATCACACACACACAGTCACACACACACACAATCATACACACAAACAATCATACACACACAATTACATACACAGTCACATACACAAAATCACATACACAAACATTTATACACACAATCACATACACACACAATCACATACACAATCACATATACACACAATCGCATACACAATTAATTACACACACAATCACATACACACACAATCACACACACACACAATCACACACACAATCACATACACACAATTATCGCAGTAGACTTACATATGTGCTCCTTCCTCCCTCCCACCATCCAGGGCCGGATTTAGACTTGATTAGGCCCTAAGCTATTTGAGATAATGGGGCCCTGTATAAATCCAGATATTATATGTCAGTGGCAAATATTCCAGTATATATATATATATATATATATATATATATATATATATATATATATATATATATATATACAGTGGATTCCGCTTAATTTGGGACACCGCTTAATTGGGACAGCCGCTTATTTGGGACAAATGTCAAAGAAACCAAACCAAGAAGCCAATAGTAAATGTTTATGTTTAATTGGGACAGCCGCTTAATTGGGACATAAAGCCTCGGTCCCGATGTGTCCCAATTAAGCGGAATCGACTGTATATATATAACAATTGTTCACTCGGACAATTAAGTGGGAGCCCACGAGAAAGCTATATTTTGTGAAGCTTAAATCCGAAACCGCCCCCCCCCCAAATCCCACCTCCCTGCCCACCCCCCCCCCCCTCCACACCCAATAAACTTAAAAAAATAAAAATGGTAATGTTCATTCATTCCCCTTTCCTCAACCGAATTGATTTCGCTGAGTTCTGCGTCACTAGTGACCCCCCCCCCCCTCTTGTTGACGTTATGTTGTGTACCAGATGTTACTCAACTTAAAAAAAACAACTAACATTCTGTTTTTTTGTTTGATCGATGCTATCCAGTTAGGAAGGGAGGGAGGTGCGGGGGGAGGGGGGGGGGATTGGGGTGTTATATCGACATCCATATGTCTTGAAAGAATCTAATATAAGGGAGATAGCCGATAAAATATTCGAATACAAATTGTGCAAAGTGTTATCCCCCTTGTGTACATGTACGCATGACTATTATAATTATAAAAAGCAAGCAGGGTTAGCGTTACATAGGATGGGGCAGTGGTGGCGAAATGTTTTTGGGTCCGCGTGCCCGAAATTCAACCGAAAAACACCCACTTATTTATAGCACAGTGCCAAAACTTCAATTAAAATTTAAAGGAAGTGATATTTTAGTCGCGTGCCGACTGATGAGGCTCTGCGTGTCGACTTCAGGCACGCGTGCCGTAGGTTGGCCATCACTGTGATAGGCAAAACTAGGTTGGTTTCCCAAATGTACATTTGAATAATCCACAAAACAAAACCAAACAACCAAGTAATAACGGCTCAGATTGAATGCCAATAAATCAATACATAAATAAATAAATCAATCAATAAAGATCCCCCTTTCTAGATCGACTTGAAAGGGGGGGGTCGGTTGAAGTAAAGTTCACGTGTCTCTGTAGCCACATCATTCTTTGGGGGGTAGTGTCTAGCCCTACAGTGCCCTATGATTCATATATGATTCAACCATATTTTTTCATCATTATAATCTTATTATTAACTTTGGCCTAAAAAGGTGAATGTATTTATTCACGTTATCTCAGGGGGATGTAAAATTACCGGAAAAGCATGCCCAATCTACTTTCGCTTTTTTATTTCCCATCTAATGTTAATAATAGTACAAATATTAAAAAAAAATAAATTGGGCACTGTAGGGCTAGTAGTAGGCTACAACACCCAGACGCATTTACCTACCCTCAACAGTCAAGGCCGGTGCAAGGAAATGATGAAACACCTGTTACGGCTACCTGGTCATAGCAATATTCCATAAAAATGACTTTTTTTTTTTACGGATGCGTGTGTGTGTGTGTGGGGGGGGGGTTTAGGTCTGTCCCAGGGACGAGGCGTAAGCGTTGCCGGTCACAGTCATAATTTGTAGAAAATGCTATATAATGGTGTTGTGTTAATTGAATATAGTTAACATAATAATTCATAATCAAATAACTACAAGTTTAAATATATATAGTTTTCATTTATATATAAATAGTGTATGTTGTTGGTCTAATGATTTATACAAATATTCAAATATGTTCGTTTGTGCTTTGTATATAGCATAAAAACAGCAATAAATTTGTCTCTAAGAGTTATGACCGGCAGCGGATTAGGGTCGCTAGTGGCACCGAGAGAGTACATTAAACTCCATTACTCAGAGAGAGAGAGAGTCCGTTCTTCGGGGCTCTTGGGGACAAAGGAGAGCGCAGGGAGGAAGATTTCCCCACAACAATAAAAACAGTTCAATTTTTTAAAATTCACCATAACGTTAGCATGGCTGTTGTATTTAACATACATAAATATAACAACTTTCATAATACAGCGGTACCTTGGGTAACAACGGCCATAGATAACGACGCAGTTAGTACAATTTGTAACAAAAAAAATATGTCTTGGTTGACGATGAAGACTTTGCTTTACAAACGAAAACAAAAAAAAAAAAATCATCTTTTATATTTGATGGGAATCTCGCCTGGACGAAGGTGGATTCAACGGTGGGCGCAACCGGGGGCACACATTTGGCGCCGGCTCATAAGGGGACCCAAGATCAGGGCTG
>JAGDYQ010000014.1:10818661-10847989 GCA_021962125.1 Bulinus truncatus | reverse complement strand
ATATATATAAAACACTTAAAGTGTGTTTGTGTCAGCGGTGTTGTGAGGGGTGAGCAAGTGGGCATCATACCCCGAGCGCTGCTCACAAAGGGGCGCCACATGGTCCACAAAACATATTATATTGTTTTCGAATGGGAGGGGGCGCTAAAAAGGTATTGTGCCCCGGGCGCGATTTAAGCTCGCTACGCCACTGGTTTGTGTGTGTGTATTAGTGATGGAACGATTAAATCGGCTTCGGGAATCGGACATGTAAACGAGTTTTTCAGGGTACCAGAATGAGAAAATGTTCACACAGTCTCTACTTCATCGTAAAGTTCACTAGATTCCTATTTAACCCACTTTTTTGAGCATCTTTTAAAGTCTGCCGCTATATATCGGAATTAGGAATGGAGTCGGAAGTTTTAAGAGAATAATCGGTTTCGGTAAACATTCTGGCATTGTGACATCGCTATAGTGTATCTGTTGTCAATTCGTTATCTGAGATACATTGTCAAATGCCATAGCCAATGCAAATATTTTCATACTCCCTAACGCCCACTCAAGCCCTTTTCCACGCCCCTGCGCATGCTTAGGTAGCTATGGACTTGTAAGCGCCTCGTTGGATCTCAACTGTACCTAAGATAATATACCAACTGTCAAGTAAATCAATATCTCCCAGACAGTTAAGCCCATCCCTCGCCCCCCCCCCCGACTATTGTCTATGGTTCACTCGATCTCCAAAATGGATCTCACCTCGCCCGAATTTCGAACCCGTAGCCTGCAGAATAAATTGAAACTCCCTTTCGCCGCTCAGCTTCAAACCCGGGTATGCAACACTTATTAACACAAGTTCTTCGAGAGGTAATATAATGGGGCATTTTTATTTTGGGCAATACGTACAGGGATAGGGACAGTCTGGCTCGAGTTGACCTGCATATCCAGTATCTGACCCTGGCCGAGGATAAATTTGTTCGTTTTGTCCAGCTCTAGAAGCCAGATACAGGTGAGCATCGTACACAGGTAGAAGAAGAACGCCGGGATAAATCTAAAACGAAATAAACAGAATGCCAGAAAATTAAAGAATGGGGGGGGGGGGAAGGTTAGAATTATCATCTCACATGATTCGCCACAATACACACCGGGGTAAAAGTTATCCCCTACTTCCAGCCCATTGTTGTAGACTATTACAGTGGATTCCGCTTAATTGGGACAGCCGCTTATTTGGGACAAATCTCAAAGAAACCAAACCAAGAATAGTTAATTTGTATGTTTAATTGGGACAGCCGCTTAATCGGGACAAAAAGCCTCGGTCCCGATGTGTCCCAAGCGGAATCGACTGTATATCGAAAAAGGCCATGGGGGGGGGGAGGTCGAAGAGTATGTTGACACAGTTTGATACCAAGTTGTTTTATTATCACATCTTTGTAATGCCGAATTAAACCATGGTGAATCTGGCCATATAAATACATGGATGTCACATTATCCAATCTTTAAAATGCTGCAGTAGTGTATGATGAATGTGAAATATAAATACAGCAGTCTATTTATGTCTAAATCTCCAATTTATAATGCTGTATTAAATGATTACAATTTTGGCGATATAAGGGTGGATTTTTAAAATTACAGTATTATTAAAGTAGTGATATCATATGGACAGGATCTCTAGACGACTCTAGGACCTCACATTTCTTTATACAACTCCACAGAGCCGTTCTTGTGTTCAGGCAAACTAAGCAACCACACACGACTTTCATTTGAAAATTCCATTCAAATCTGATGTTACAGGGGCGACAACTGGTATATTTGCCTGATGGAAACCAAATTACTCTAAGATATTTCCTAAGAACGACTTTTTTTAAAAATTAGAGTATGAAGAAAGCAGTGATCTAGAAATGCCCCCCCCCACCAAACACACCCACCTCTGGTACTCCTTCCCTCTCCGCCTAACAATCGTGTAACAGGACTCAGCGAACAGCAGCAGCAGGATGCAGGCCAGCAGCCAGCAGAGGTTGTTCCTGTAGCTCTCAGACACTCTCCAGATGGCCACCAGGGCGTGGATGACCAGTAAACAACGGACAATGACCGCCTTCAGAATGTCATGACACGCCGACATCATCATCATCACGGTCCTGACATTGTCGTATCACACAATCTCAGTCTGCCACAAACTGCCTGCGATGCAAGATATCATAATATAATAATGATAAAATTATCGTATCTCCCTGTTTGCTATAAGCTGTGTTCCGTTTTTTTCCAAATGTTATTGTAAACTTTCCCGCAATAACACCAACGTGAAGTTTATTTAACACTCTACGCACTGAAAAAAAAGTTCATCAAGTGCTTTGCTGTTCTAAATCTTTCAAAATTCTTACACCTGTTTTATTTTTCTAATGACATACAAGAGTGTACACTGTAGAAATGAAAAAGAAAACATTTGCTGGAACTTCACATATGTTTTTTTTCTTTTTTTTATGATAAAGAATAAAGAATAAGATTCAGTGTTCGCAGTTTTAATTCTTTTTTTTTTCAAGTTTATGTTGTTTGCTCTCATTTCATTAATTTTTTTTCTCTGACGGTCTTATGTGCAGATTTTAAAAACTGTGATCATAAACAGCTTAGTTTTATTACGCAATGATGAGTCATTTTTGTTTGTTAGCTTATAACACTCCACTTCATAACTAGATCTCTCCGTCTGTGTCTGCCTATCTATCTATGAGCCTGTCACTTTCTGTCTTTCTTGTATCGGCCTGTCTTTCTATGCTAACATTTGCTCAAAAACCATCTAATTGAAACACACGCATATCTATAGTAGGACTATATCAGAGGAGATAATTAGGTAAACATGGAAAAGCGATGGGCATAATGATCAATTATCCTCTTTTCATAGACTAAAGTGTATATAAAAAAACGAGATCTAGCTAAAACTCTAATCCCAAAACAATGATCCAGCACTGGAGGGGGCGCTCCAGTAGGACCTGACAACGGATATTGATTACGTTAGAAAGAGAATACTATAAACTAGCTGTACCCTGCAAAACCTTTGCATAGAGTTATATCCCCTTAGGCTTGATCGGTAGGCTAGGTTATTTTTTGGTTTCGGGCAGATCCGATTTTTTTTCCATGGTTGTATTTTAAACTGGAATACTGTTGTATTCATTCTTTACTTTCGATTTAACGCACACTGGAAATGAGTATTATTATATATGAAGTTTATTTTTTTACTTTACGGTTTTTACAACAATCAATACCATGACTCGGAACAGTTTTTATCATATCATTATCATCATTCTATTTAGAAAATGCTTATTTTATAATTTTACAAAATGTTTATGCCAATCATGTAAAAGGCATTTATATGAAAATGAAACTACTGTGTACTTAATTAAACTATTGTGTTGAATACACCCCCCCCCCATTGTGAATGGTCAGGTCCACTATCTCTCGACCACTGACTAGAGATTTCACACACAAGTTTCGCCTGTTTTTTAATTGATGGCCCCTTCCCAACATTTATATTCTCCAACCTGCACCACATATAGCTTGTAAATTGCCCTCCCCCCCCAATTGTTCAGTTACCGGTACTGTATTCTCCGTAACTTTCAACACCTGATCGAACCTTGACCATCTTAATAATAGTTTCATAGCAGGCCAGTGCAGGTAAAAAGGGGTGGTGGTGGTGGGGAAAAATGGTAACCATGGATGGCAGACGGATGACTTCACTGACGAGGTTCATCTCATAACATTATAACAGGAGGTCTGAGGAGGTGGATAGGGCGTTAACTCCACCCCCTCCATTTAATTCATAATCATACGAGCTTCTTTCTCTAACTTTATTAGTTTTCAACTCATCGGACTGCATGACAGGATTGCATGACACAAAATTACGATCAACTTTAATTTTATCCAATTATACTCTCCCTGTCAATTTTTTCCAATTAAAAAAAAAAAAAATAAATACTCGGCTCCATTGTTTGACAGGTATATATTTACATCAAATAATTTGGGACACACTGTGGACACTGTTCAAGGTTCAAGGACTTATTTGGTATCCGTACAATAGATGACAATGCTCAACACAGAGGGAATTCTTGGTTTGGAATCGATGGTAAACATCACTATGCTTCAAGGACTTATTCAGTGTGTTATGTATGGATTGTGTGTGGAGACATGAGGCTTTTCAATACTTGGAGGATCATTCACTCAATACGTGACTCTTTTTTTTTATATTTTGTAACCCCCCCCCCCCAAACCCCAGTTCTTCATCATTGCGTGTAATACTTCAGAATCCCCGCTTTTACCATAAGACGATACGCAATAAGTGAACGACTCAATTGTACCAATGTACAGGGCCGGCACTGGGAAAATGCGACTTTCAAAAGAAGGGGGGGGGCGTCCTAATAGATGACTGCCTAGGGCGCCAAATTGCCAGGGGACGGCTCTGCCAATGTATTGTACAGAATAATTAAGCTGGTCGAGAACAAATTATCATATTACACAGACATTGTATTCTGCGATCATGTTATTGATTGAATTTTAATTTTGAAAACAAAATATGTCTGGGTATTAATGTTGTTGTTTTTTTTTTCGTTCTATTTGGCAGATAGTATGCGATTCAAACATAAATCAAACCAAGTGTAATGTGAGCCAGGAAATGTGATCATTTGTTTATGATGATACGACCCTTTTCTCACCACGGCCATTTCTATGCGGCCCCTAACCCAAAAAAACATGTTGCCCACCCCTGGTGCAGTTGGAGAAAATATGACAAAACAATACATCTAGCAGTACAATAACACTTGGAGGCAGCCCTGTAGCGTGAAAATTCTACAGGAGGGGCTAGGCATTCTACAGCAGGGGCCAGGCAATAGCAGTGGGGGAGGGCAGGTAATACATTTTACTAAGTAGAACAAATAAGCCGGGGGGGGGTCAGACAAAACGCAGCCCCCCCCCCGCACGCTACGGGCCTGCTTGGAGGGGCACGCATGATGTCATTGATCAGATCTACATTCTGACCTTTGACATCGTAAAAAAAAAAACTTCACTATAAAACAACTTCATTGTAATTTAAACAAGATTGAGTCATGAAATAAACAATTAACTGTTTCAAACGGAATCCGCACTGAAACAAAATAACAGGGCGGCTTGCTTCTGTAATAGCCACATTGGGTGGAACTTTGATAAATGAAAGACTAAGATGCGCAGTAATATAAAGCAAAGTGAATAGACTAAATATTCTTTGGCTATATTTGTCAATGATGGGTGGCTGTGTGGAATCGCAAGTGGCTTGGGATCGAATCCTACTGAGAACATGACCGCGCTAAATGTTTTACTATTATTATTATTGAAAAATAAATCGTAAAATGATTCAACCTTTCCTTAGTAGTCTAAGGAAAAATATGTTTGGGCCAACAAGAAGCCTGAAATAATCTGCAATTGAACAATAACACAGCAGTCCAATGCTGCAAATAAAACACAAATCTGTCTTCTTGTCATGTTCTATTAGGCAATATGCCCCTCCTCCCCCCTCCCCAAGTTCACAAAAGACTTAAAATGTTGGTTGTGTGGTCAGAGAAGTGTCAGTGTGCTATGCGTGTACACGCTCTTTCTCAGTTATCTGAATATATGACAAACTTCAACACTGACACTCAGCAAAGTCCATTGAGGCAAATTGTCAACACAAAAAAAAACAAAACAAACAACAACTGTACAATAGTAGGCGCAATGACCAGATTACAGATTTCAACAGTCCAGCTGTGTGGTCAATGATAAGTTGTTTTTATTCACGCTTTTTTTTTATTAATTTGAAATATGCTAAGTAACCCATTTTTTGTTTTTACAAATATTTTCTATAATTAACAATTTTTCCCCCCTGAAATCTAAAATCCCACTAACACTACGAACCTTTGCGTTCATTTTAAGATTTTTAAATTCGGCACTGACAACTCTCAAATGAACAAACATTTTATCTGCAGGTTTTTGAAGCCAAAGACCAATTGAATGTGATTTGAATAGGAAAGCTGGGAATGAAACTGGGACAGCCCTATAAATGAACAATATATCATAATGGATATGAGCCAGCCATATGAAAAATGAATCCCCCCATAGATGCCAGAAATTGTTGTCAATGACCACAACATTCAAAAAGTGCCAGAGAGGCCATCTTACATTAACACAAATACTTTATGGTGAAATATTCTTTTTTGGCAGTAAAAAAAATAATCTGTTGTATAAATTGTGCATGTTAGCCAGCCTTCTATTAATATTAATCCTGTTCTCTGCCAGATGAGGACAAGTGATGACATGATTACAGTCTGCTGTTAGTGTGAGGTGCTAATTCCTGGCCATGTTGAAAGGAAGGAACATCATTTTATAAACCTAATGAAAAAAGGTAAATAGCCCCTTCTTTTTACAGAAATTTTCAAAATTTAGTTGAATATTAGTTTATTTTTCAATAAGATTTCTTCCTCCCAAAAATGTAATTGCATATTCTTGGTGTATTTCAAAATCCAACCAACTTAATGTGAGCGAAATATGGATGTGATAGAGAAAAAAGAAAAGCTCAGACTGATACCTGGGACAGCACCCATTAGCAGAAACAATTTAGTGTAAAGATTTCAGCTGGCAAGAAGACAAAACATATTGATGTCAACATTGTTGCCAATGACCATATCATCAGACGGAGTATCTAAGACTTACAGGTCATCTTAATTTTAAGAATGTTCTTCTGCCAGATACTCACATATAATGGTCTGACCACAGGCTGTTAGTTTTGTGACACAACCCTTGAGGATAAAGGAATAGATTTAATTCTGGAGTTGTCTCCCAAGAAAAAAACATTTATTTGAATGTCAAGTAGTTGTATCAGGATGTAAATAAGTACTAAATTAAAGTATCCCAATCAATGGCAGTCTGCCTTGTCTGACAAGAATGTATGTGTGATTAGTTAACTCTTTAAGTAACATTACCTCACAGCTATTAGAGGCATGACATTTAATAACCATTCAACCACATTTCCTCTATTTTTTTTTTTTGAGGTTTTTGAAAATGGTTGGCTTGGTTATTATTGTGTATTATTTGTTGAAAATTTTTTTCTAATACAATTCATGTACATTAAGCTCAGTTTCTGTTTCTTATTGTTCCCACTTTTTTTTATCAACATTAATAACTGACTTGATTTTTAATAAAAATTATTAAAAAAGTTATTACTTAGCTACTTAACTATGATAAATACATCTTAGTAGAATAAGCTCAGATGGAGTATTTTCTACATATTTATAACTGTGAAAATCTGTATGTATGTCTTTCTTTCTGTGAATATTACACACGAAGACATTATTTTATATCTTGAAAAGATCAAAGTACTAAAAATAGACTAAAAGAAAGTATAGATGGTGCTCCTCATTATGAGAGATCAGAATTAAAGAGAGACACAATTAGTGATCAAATGATTTACTAAAATATTTTGTTCACAATCTTCTTCATAGTATTTATAGTATAGACTATGAATTATTCAAGAAAGAATTTTTTTTTTATACATTTATGTAAGTAATTATGCTCTGCATCATAGAATAGATGATAATCACACTAAGATAATTCTATTCGGTACACTGGACTCAACCAATAATACTGTCTGCACAATTTGCCACAATTCAGTCAGCTCCTTCATTCAAACCGAAAAAAAAAGCAGAAAAAGACCTTTTGTAATTTTATCTTTATAAAGTAACATTTTAATTCCAACAGTGAGAAAAACAATGACTGTTATAAATGTTTACAGGTAAAATGTGATTTGTGATGAATGAAATGTAGATTGTTTTGACTCATTAAGCAGCATGTAAAATTTTTACTCATATTATATAGCATGAATTAGCACAATTTTATTTATCCTAAAATACTCATCGCTCAAATAGTGTCAGGTATAAGGATAAGAAATATTTTAAGTGTCATGTGGCAATCGCTCAACCTGCACTAGAATTTTGTAAATTTACAAGATTCTAAAAGTTTACTTCTTACATGCATTAAAAAAATACATTTTTGTAAACAAAGTGAAGTTTTATAAAAAAATGTAATTAAGCCTATAGGAGAGGATGATTTCTGAAAATGTGGTATATTACCAAACTAGTTTTATAGTTGAGAAAAATAAAGCAATTAGTAATAACAATTTATGTAAATTTTGCAACATGAATATCATTGAACAAAGCATACAAAAAAAATGCATATTAATTTTTGAATATTCAGTACATGGGGATCTAACCATCCACCATTCAAATAAGAATACATTTTGTAAGTGGATAAAGCATTTTGTAAGTGGATAAAGCATTTTGTAAGTGGATAAAGCATTTTGTAAGTGGATAAAGCATTTTGTAAGTGGATAAAGCATTTTGTAAAGGCACTGGATGAGCTGATCTGAAAAGAGCAGAGAAAGAGTACTAACCTGAGATTGAGCAACAGCCTGCTCCAAAGAAAAATGGTGATTGGTTGATACAGTAGGCTCATTCAAACAACTTGTGGAATAATGTGAATATTATACTATATTAATCTCTGCTGAACCATTATTGGTTGTTTCTTTTGAGCAGAACATCTGAGCTAAGGACAAAAAAATTGAACGGAATATACAATTTGTATTTCTTAAATGAAAACTCGGTTATTTGAAATTTCAGTAGTACTAGGAATGTTGGTGTAGATGTAAATGGGTAATTTCTTATACATTATTACAAAATTCAATCTTAAGAAATTACCGTGTAAATGAACAGCAGACGATATAGTGTACTGCATCCAACTTATCTTCATTAAGTAAATACACCGAACATTACTTTAGAATTTGTTAACCAATGTCTTATGACAATAGTTTGTGGTATTCGTGTAGTAACTTCCTCATTAAATATGAGCTAAAATTATTGTAATTAATTAATTAGTAGGCCTACTACTGACAGTTCACTTAGTCTTACTGTTAAACACTTACGAAAAATATATGAAAAAGTGCTAAAATAAAATTAATGTTTATTACACTAATTTCCTCTTAGTGAATAGTTATAATTTTACAATAATCTTTTTATACTGAATAGTTCACTGAATTTCTAACAAAACATACTATACTTCCATTCAAAATGAATTCTGTAAGTGCTAAAACTATTGTTTCCTTAACTGGCCAGGTTTTATTATAATTAGTGGTCAAAATAGAACAATCAAAATGATGAGTTTTTACGAGGATACATGTTATTTGCCCGGAAAAAAAAATAGACTTCTTTTATACTAAACCCTAAACAAGCAAGATGCGTGCATTTTTCAACTGATTAAAACATATACGAAATGGACAAACTACTTACATGTACTTTGTGCAAGGCCTTTTAAACTGAGTATTCCAATTTTCAAGGCAGTCATGGTTTGTGTCAGTTTAGTCGGGAGCGCAATCTGAATGCCATTCAATTCCGAGAAATAATCGCTTATTGCTGTAGTGTTGACTGATAACGATGAATGGTGTCCTCATTGATAAACAAGAAACTTAAGGTTCGACAAAACGTGAATTTATTATTATTTTTTTTTCATTTAAAAAACAAACAAACAAACAAACAAAAAAGCAAACAAAAGAAAACAACAACAACCAAACATGATTTAATAATTAGAAAGTGTTAGTATTTAAATGAATAAACATTTCCCTTGCATTCAAATTTCTTAAAAAAAAAAACGTGACCAACGACTTCTCAGCTAAGGGGCCATTCTTTTATTACGTAACACGTTTTTTTCTCCTGATTTTGAACTTCCAGGCTAGTAGTCTCACTTAGGGGAAGCACCTAACTCAATCTACAAGTTTTATGTCCACTGCCACACCACTGGACATGTATACATTCAAAGAAATGGATCAAGAAAAAAAAAATCTACCCCCCCCCCCTTTACTACCAGACGGCTTTGTTTGTAAACATACCATTGGCCTGTTGTCTCAATTCGGGGAAGTACCTAGCTCAATCTACAGGTGTTGTGTCTACTGGACATGTATACCAGCAAAGAAATGAAAAAGATGTTTGTAAACAAAACATTGGCCTGTTGTCTCAATGCGGGGAAGTACCTAGCTCAATCAACAGGAGTTGTGTCCACTGGACATGTATATCAGCAAAGAAATGGGTCATGAAAAAGATGTTTGTAAACAAAACATTGGCTAGTAGTCTCAATAAAGGGAAGCACCTACCTCAATCTTCAAGAGTTGTGTCCACTGAACGTCTATATCAGTTAAGAGAATGGTCGTGGAACAAACACTACCACTGGGGGAAACACCTTGCCGGATACACATGAGTGCAACGGATGACCGAGTGGTGTAGATACTCAGCTGTCGACCTTAAAGTCGTGGATTCGATTCTCGGTGAGAACAATGGATTTTTTTCCAGGTAAAATTCGGTGCATAGTCGTCCAACAAGTTCATCCAGCTTTAAGTGGGTACCTGATTTAAGTTGGGGAAGTAAAGGTGGCTTGGCGTTGTGCTAACCACACAATTCCTTCATATGATCAGGTTATAGAAACAGATGAGTTCTACACTTCATCTGCTCCGATGTCCCGTTTGGGCTACGGGAGCTTTAGTTTGTTACAATACAAAGGGCGTATGTACACTTGACAAGGGGAGAGAGGTGTGAAGAGTTTTGTTAAAGTCAACAACGTTATAGATTTGCTAAATTGAACTGCATGATTTTTTTAACATATTTCCATGAGCGATTTACCGTAATTTATCACATAAGCTTGATGCCAATTTAGTGGTACATTGTGGGACATTTTGGGACATTGTGGGACATTGTGTGACATTGCTGTACATTGTGGGACATCGTGGTACATTGTGGGACATCGTCGGACATTATGGGACATTGCGTTACATTGTGGGACATCGTGATACATCGTGGTACATTGTGGTACATTGTGGGATATTGTAGTACATTGTGGTACATTGTGGGACATTACGTGTACTGGAGACTGTTACCTGACAGTCGATGATACAACGTTGTACTGGAGAATGGGAATGTAAGTGGGTAAGTAATAATTTTGTCAGGGTCGAGTTCTATGGCGACTTGATTAGTTTCTGTATAAGTAGACTGTGACGTTATTCTTATGTGAGTAAAGACACTATATGTAGGCCTACAGGTGCTGTTATCGTGAGGTATCCTGTACATAGTAATGCCTGCTGCGAGAATGATTAAATGTATGTGAGAACTGGACTCAGCCCCATAGCGTGAAAATTCTACAGGAGGGGCCAGGCATTCTACAGCAGGGGCCAGGCAATCGCAGGGGAGGGGGCAGGTCATACATGTAACTAAGTAGAACAAATAAGCAGGGGCGGGGGCCAGACAAAACGAGGGGGGTCCGGCCCCCTACCCCCCCCCCCCGCACGCTACGGGCCTGACTGGAGTATGTAGTTTTAATTAATGTCACAATTAAACCACGGTTGAATTTTGTGTTTTAAATTCTGTTTTTTTTTCAGGGAAAGTGAAATGTAAACTTATTTATTTTAAATCTGCTAGTCTGTTTGTCTGTCTGTCATTGTTTAGCTAACAATGTCTTTGTTTTAGACAGTGAAAGAGAATTCCACTATGTGATCTGTATATACAGACAGAAATCATTATACGTGCACATTAGGGTGATAACAAAAAAAAAATAATTATGAAACCACTTCCAATCGAGGAATCTTTATGTGTAATTTAAGAATATCAATTGCATTTTTGATTTTTTTTAAAAAGTTCCCCCACCTCCCCCTTTTTCGGAATAAAAAAAGTGAAAAAATATTTTTCAAAAAAAAAAAAGGACATTAGTTTTAGCTTTATTCAAAAGAGTAATAATAATAACTAATCAACTTTTATTAACAAATAAGATACAGATCAGTTAGTAATATGTACGGAATGTACAAGAAATGTTTAAAAACATATTTTGTCCTATGAACTTCAGAATCAAAAATTCAAATTTTCTCGATTTCGCATGAAGTTCCTCCATCAGTTTCACAGCACGTTCAGCAATTTGGTTAGATCTGGGATTGTCAATTAATGACTTCTCGACTGACCAATGGGTCTATAATCACTTAATTGCCTTCTTGCATTTTATCTTGATGAGTGAGGTAAACAGTTCATTGTAGGACACTTCACTGTAGTGTTGCAAATGGAATCAATCAGTTGCCCATTTTTAGCAGATGAAGTTGCAGGCAGGAGCGAGGATGCTGCGCCACTCTGGTATCAGAAATAATGCTATAACAGTAAATATTGCACGTGAGTTCAATCTTGCCTGGTGTAAATTTGGTAGTTTCTTCAAGCTGATGCGAGACCAACGTGAAGTGATTTTGTAACGACGATATGCCTGACATAATTCATATAAGAACTTGAAATCATCTTGCCATCCAGGGTTCTCGCCTGTGATACACCATCTGTCGCAACGAGAGTGACATAGTTTTGTGTTAATTTGTCAATGAAGGAATAGTTGAGTTCTGGGTTGCTCATTGGCTCTTGAATAAGAAAATTCATGAAATGTTTCAGGAGGTCGAGTACATGTTGTTGACAGTCAATATAATGTGGCTTCTGAAAGCCCTTGTTCAAGACATCATCCTGTATGAGCTTTACAATCCAGTACAAATGACCAGTATTTACTGCGGTCGTGTCGCAGATTATCATGCAAATATTTTCCCAAGCATGGTATTCATCAATTAGCCTATGTAGTTCCTTGTGAATGGCCGCGTCAGAACCACTCTCACATTTAAAAATAACGAGTTTGATTTCGGTTGTCAATTTTTTCAGTATCAATACTCTTCCCCTTGCACTCTTTTACCATCAAACTGGAGACAATCTTTGCTTTGAAGTTTTTGTACAATTTTGGTTTTCATTTTCCGTCCTTAAGTGATTACTCGTTTTCAGACACCCGCCTGACTTGGAACCGGCACATCATGACCCTGTTCAGCAATTGTTGCAAGAACGTCATAAGCTTTATGTGTAGAAATTTTGTTTTTCAGTTATAGCAAAACAGCTGCTGCCAGTGGCGCAACCAGCAAAAAGTGCTGGGGGGGGGGGGGTCACATATTGAAAAAAGACAGTTTGACAGTCTTTTTTAGTTACTTTATATAGTAAAATATGTATTGATAATTTGGTCGGGGGGGGTCCTAAAGCCCCCCCCCCGCCCCCCGGTTGCGCCACTGGCTGCTGCAGTGCTTGCTCTTTGGTTTTTCTGTTTGCATTTAAGAAAAGATGACGTGGAATAATAGGTTGGCTGATCGGGTGAAGAAGCAGTGGTTTCATAAGTCGAAGATTCTGAGTGTTTGTGTGGGCTGTGAGACAGTTATATGTGTTTGTGTGGGCTGTGAGACAGTTATATGTGTTTGTGTGGGCTGTGAGACAGTTATATGTGTTTGTGTGGGCTGTGAGACAATTATATGTGTTTGTGTAGGTTGTGAGACAGTTTATGTGTTTGTGTAGGTTGTGAGACAGCGTTGTATGTGTTTGTGTAGGTTGCGATTGAGAAGAGCTGGCTTGAGGTTGAGTTTTTGATAGTCGAGGTTTTATATAGTTAACTCGCCCCAAGCTGGAGTGAGTTCGCACGGTATAGCTGGCATCAAAACAAAGAGAAAAACAATTAACTACAATCTGTAAATGCCTTGTTTATAAACAAATGGAAACAACTGACTGAAATGTGCTTAAAAGCAGTCTAGAAAGTCATATAAAAATTCAGTGTGAAATTGAAACAGATAGTCAAACTGCGCAGTATGTGAAAAATAAAAATTAAAAGGTGGGGAAACTTTTTTCCATTAAAAAAAAATTATGTTGCTACTGTCATATACATACAATTGTTCATCGAATGTAAGGAGTTTCAGTTTCGTTACGAAAAATCACGAAAATAGTTATCACCCTAATGCACATGTATTACATGCATTTAAGCGTTGATTTACAGCAGCCATAAACAAATTAATAGCACTAATAAATTTAAAAAAAATTATCTCGCTTTATTTTTTTTAAATTTATCTTTTAATTTGAATCTAATAAAAGGTGCATTTGCAATTTCTTATAACAGCATAAAAATAGCCAGATAAAATGACGCTTAATTTGTTTTAATTTAAAGTAAATTATGTCGTTTCATTTAATTATAGACAGGCTGTCTATAGTAATCGCAGTGACTTGTCAGGACCCAAGTAAATTATGTCATTTCATTTAATTATAGACAGGCTGTCTAAAGTATATGCAGTGACTTGTCAGGACCCCATGAATGTAGCACGGTCCGTTATTATGGCTTGGCAACAATCGCGACCGCCTATGATCACCACTCCTTTAAGGCCCTTTTTAGATCTATTAATTCATGTAAAATATAATGCTATGGTACCCCTCCACCCAGACTAATCAATTACATTTGCTTATACTTCTTACCCACTTTAGTCCATCATAGTATCCTCCGGTTGGCCTGTGGGTCCATAATGCCGTTTAGACAGTATGCAGTACTGATTAAATAACGTTAATATCACACAGTAAGTGTAGAAGATGTATGTATTTTTCTAAAAATATTTGCAAAAGAAACCCCATGTCCATTTATTTTTTTTAATAATATACTAAAATATGTCTTATTGCCATCTATTTGTCTTCTATAAAGAGCAAATAAAAGTATAACTAATGCATAATTTGTCTATAACATCATGCCTAATATTTATTTTAGCTTTGTAAAAATCTGACATAGGTATTTTAGGCACCATTAGTTTGTATTGTAATGTTAATTTAAACTATTGTGACATATTCAATGTAATGATAACAAAACAACATTTTACTAAACAAAACAAAAAAAAAAGATAAGTCAAAATACAATTTAGATATTTTAATTGTGATATGATGATTTTTTACAGTAGTATCAAAGAGTAGATATGTGTAAGTTGCAGGGTTATTAACAATATTCTTAAATTGTATCGTCAATACCAATACCAATACTTCATGAAAATAGTATCGCCAATACCAATACAAATACTCAAAATAAAATGTATTGCCAAAATCGATACCAATACAATACCAATACTTTTGAGGAAAAAAAAAATTATTTAAAGAGTGCAAGTTTTTCAAGTTTTTATATAATTGACAGATCAATAAAAAAAGAAATAAAGTTTTCTTTTCAGTCTTTCATTGAAACATTGAACAAATAGTTGATAGAAAGAAAGTAAATGAATGAAAGAATAAAGGAATAACATTTTTAGATATCGACGGGCAAAGCAAATACTTCAAAAGAGAATTAAAATTTCATTTTTCCTTCAACTCACTAACCGTGGTTCTATTTGTGGGGAGGTGGATGTTGTTATTGGTAAGGTTGATGACTGATTACTAGTAGTGATTGAATGTATGTGAATTACTTTTAAAACAATGTATCAAAAACACTATTTTTCTGCTATTTTTTGGTCTGAATTGTATGAACAGTACAATTGTGATATTTTGATTTTTTAAAAAAATTGATAAACATACGAATAGTGGGGTTATTCTATTGGGTTCATGAATTATAATTTTTTTTTCATTTTTAATATTTTAAGATACAAAGTAATTTTTTTGTTAAAGTTTGCTACAATACATTAATAAAATACCAATAGAAAAGTATTGGTATCCAGTATCGGAAATATTTCGTTTAAAATGTATCAGCGATCATTGGCAAAAATGTTGACACAGTTTTTTTCCTTCTTGTCAGCTCAAATCTTTACAATAAATGGTTTCTGCAAAGGGTGTTGTCCCAGGTACCAGTCCGAGCTTCTTTTCTTTTTCTATCACATCTATATTGCACTCACATGGAGTTGATTGGTGTTTGAAATCTGCCAATAATGCAAAATATTATTTTTAGTTAGTAGAATTTGTATTGAAAAATTGAAAAAATAAAAAAAATATACAACCAATATTGAAAATATTTGTAAAAAGAAGGGGGGGGGAGCTATTTACCTAATTCCCTTGCATTCAGAAAAGTGTGTCCCTTGTATTTTACATGACCAGGAGGGAGCTAGCATCTCACACCATAAGGGGACTGTCATCAGAACATCATATGTGATCATCTGGTAGAGAACAGGTTTTAAAATTAATAGAAGGCTGGCTGTTTCACTTAATAAATTAAATAGATTTTTAAAAATTTCAATTGAAAATACCTCACCGTAAAATATTTCTGTTAATGTCAGATGGTCTTTGAATGCTCAGGGGTACTTGTTGATTGTTGTGGTCATTAACATCATTGCTGGCATTGGTGGAGGGTTAAATATTCTTCTTCCATTATGATTTATTGGCTCTTTAAAAGGATGCTCCAATTTCAGTCCAAGCTTATTTTTACTCCCATTCAATTGAGATTTGGCTTGAAAAACCTGTCATGGAAAAAAGTTGTTTTTTACAGAGCTGTAAAACTTAACATGATTGCAAGGGTTAGTAGTTTTAGTAGTGTTAGTTAAATACACAAACTAAATGGAGGAGGGAGGAGGAATAAATTAATCGTTAAAAAAATATTTGTAAAACAGAAATGGCTTACTTACCATGCTTAAATTGAATAAAAACAAAAATACTTCCCCTTCCTTACAATGGGGTAGCTAACATTACATTATTCAGTGTGTGGTCAGACCATTCATTTTTTTTTTAGTTTATGTTACTTCTCTGCTGATATGGTCATTGGCAAAAATGTTGACACCAGTTTTTGCCTTCTAGTCAGCTCAAATCTTTAAAATAAATGGTTTCTTCAAAGGGTGATGTCCCAGGTACCAGTCCAAGCTTCTTTTCTTTTTCTATCACATCTATATTGCACTCACATGGAGTTGATTGGTGTTTGAAATCTGCCAATAATGCAAAATATTATTTTTAGTTAGTAGAATATGTATTGAAAAATTGAAAAAATAAAAAAAATATACAACCAATATTGAAATTATGTGTAAAAAGAAGGGGGGGAGGCTATTTATCTAATTCCCTTGCATTCAAGTTTTTTTTTTGCCCCTCTTGTCAGGAAAATAAAAATTACAGTAATATAAGTGACACTTCAAGATTGTTCAAATTTTTTTTTTCCTTAGTTTGAATTTTTATTATCTTTAGAATAGCTTGAAATTTACAGATAAAGGGAAGTTTTTTATGACATAATGTCAAAAAACTTTGCTTGGATCCAAAATATGATAGGTGCACTAAGTCTATTTTAGACTCCTTTTATGGGTTGAACTTTATTTTTTGCCTTAAAATATTTTAGCTTAGATTAACCACTGGAACATGTTTTGTGTTTTTAAAGATTGCCCTTTGATTTTAGGTGTGTGCCCTTAATGTACAACAGAAAGTATGTATGATTTGGTGCAAGGCAACACAATAATTAATATGTTTTAGTAATTTTTACATTTGAGTCGGATTTTTTTTCTTTTTATTATTCTATTATTATTCTATATGTCTAAATTTTAGTGTGTGAGTTTAAAGTTCTCTAATAGCTGGCTCTGCCCATTGATGAAAATTTGTCTCAGTGATTTCCCTATTGGTGCATTATTCCAAACTTCGTTTGGGCACAGAATGGATAAACATTTTTAGAATTTAAATAAAACTAATTTCTGCATGAAGTTTCGTTAAAATGTACAGAACTATCATGAAATTATCTGATCTTAATTTACAGAAATGTCATCAATAAATATTTTAATATATACGTTTCGTTTTTCAGTTTCATAAAAAAAAATTCATGTGCACGCTTGCTCATTAACGCCCCCTGCCTAATAATTTCTAAAGAGACACCAATAGTGTAGCCTAGTTTTTTTAAAAATTAGATTGTGTATGTGATTCTAGCTTTTTATTAAAGTGTGAGAAATCAGTTGAATGGTTAAACATTATATAATAATTTATGTCAGGTTGAATATTGTTTATACAACACATTAGGGGCTGTCCATTATTTATGTCAACAAATTTTTGGCGATTTTTTACCTCCCCCCTCCCCTTGTCAACAACTTGTCAAACTTCCAGAGACCCCCCCCCCTATAAAATTACGTCAACATTTGATTACCCCCCCCCCCCACACCTAAAAAAGGTGGCTTCCAAAATGTTTATGTGGCAAAATTAGTAAGAATATGGTTAAGTTTAATTAAAATACTGAATGTTAAGCGAGTGTGCAACACGGGACTACAAACGCTGCTTAATTTTCCTATTTATTAAGTAATTATATTAAATTAAAAAAAAAGTAACATTGTTGACGTCAACTTTTCTTGACCCCCCCCTCTCCCCCTTGTCAACAATTGTCAAAAATTTTCTGACCCCCTCCCCCCTATTTTGTTGACGTAATTAATGGACAGCCCATTATCTCAATCAATTTTGTTTTGTGATTAAATTGTATTGATTCATTAAGTTTTTGTTGTTTTTTTTATTCCCGTAATCAATGTCTGTGGGTTTATAGACTTGGCGACGCCCATCACCTCTCCGATTCAGCGGCGACTCTTTTAGGCGTTACCAAGCTATCCATTAAGCTTTAAGTTTTATTTGAATTCATGTTTCCTTAATTATGTCCGGTGGGGGGGGGGGGGGCAAAACTTTCACCGGGGGGGGGGGGCTAAAACTGTTTTCATTGTTGAAAATTGGTCTTAGAAAATTTCGATAATTTAATGATGTCTTACCTAAATTTGCGGTAACGGCGGGGGGGGGGATGCCCCACCCCCTAAATCCGCCCCCTGATTAGGGATGGATGATGTCTAGTGAAATTTTTTTAATTAAACATAATTCACGGGCCCACTATACACATATTCAATATAGCACCAGAGCTGCTCACATAATTTGTCAATCTAGTCCTTTTTTTAGTGACATTGTTTTGTTTCCATTTTTATTATTTAATCACAGGTTGAGGTCAAGTTTCGCTAATCTACTTCTTATCCTGTGTCAAATGAATGCATAATTGGAAGATTATCTCACAGTTCACCTCACCCATTGTAAATGAATAGGTAGCAGATAAATGATGTTTATTACATAATTGTCAATCTAATTTTTGCAATTTTTTTTTTCAAATTCAACTGATTGAGTTACTGCTTCAAGTTCAAAGAATAACTGAGACAACTGTTGACCATTAGTTATTCTGCTATTAAACTCATTTAATAATATGATAGTTCTTTTAATATTTATATTTTAAGGTAGTTTAATAGTGTAGTGCGATTTAAGTTTTCGGTTAAATATTAATTAGTTCTTAGTTGAAAATTTTTTTCGAAAGTGTGACGTACTTTAGTGGGGGGGGGGGGGGTCCCGAGATTTGTGACACTTTGTGACAGGGGGGAGGGGGGGTCAAAAATCGTCAAAAATAGCGTGACGTACTTTATGGACGGCCCCCTTATGTCTATATATAGCTACACCGACACTTTAGATATTCTTTTTTTAACAGTAATATAAAACAACCCTTTTTATTGTTTTTAAAGTTTTTATGGGCTGTAACCTTAATTTAATCGTCTGCTGCGTTTAATATTTAAATTAATCACTTGCACTGAATGGGATAAATTCTGTTAAATTTGCTTGTAGGCCTATTCCTTTCATTTGGGTCTCTCATTTTAATGTAGTGCTTTTTATTTTCTCAAGAAAAAAAATTACCAATATCCGAGTATAGGTCATCAGTTGAAATGTTTTATGATTCATACATGTACGTATTGGTGAGGACCAATAGCTATTTCATGTCATGATGTAATTTTCCAGCTATATCTCCCGTGGTGCTTCCATAGTCATTGCACTATCGGCTTTAGCGGGATGAAAGAATTGCACCATAAAACCAACCCATTAGGGGTTTATATTATCCTAGAGATTGTATCTCATCCTTACAAGGACTTCACAAACCCTTACACACACACACACACACACACACACACACACACTATTAAACAGAAGACAAAGCATGGATAATAACTATGCTTGTTCAATTCTCACCAACTAATTAAAAAATTGTGATGACAAATGTGACAGATTAAAGAAATATTTTGAAAGACTAGTAAACAAATAAACGTTTATCGACTGTTTAGAAAAAGAAAGAAAAATATTGATAGTAGATGCAAGCAGAGGCCATGGGCACATAAGTTATATTTTTTTTTTTTGGAATGGAAGGGGTGTAGGTAAAAAGAGCTTTGGGCCCATCCGAAATCGGGGTCGGCAGATAAATCCGCCTTTGTTTCTACCACTATATAAAGTTCAATGCACTGCCCAGAGTCCATGCTATTGTAATAATACAATAATTTATCATCGGCCAGACAAGAGCCCAGATGAGCCCTAGTTTTTTAAATGGTGTCTTGTCTCTACAGACACATAATTTTTCGTTTATTTCTAACGATAGAAGGGTAGCATATGAAAATACTCTTCCAATAAAACTGATTGAAACGTCCTATGTATTTGGGGACATCGATCAGGGACTTTCAATAGATGTTTTGGGGCCCCAGGCCATCAGATGTAATATAAATTAATTCTTGAAGTTGGCCCGTAATACCTGGGTCCCCTATTAGGTCGGCTAATTCACTTTTCCAATTAGAAGGGCTCAGTTAATAAATAGGCCAAAGTACAGTACGTCTTACATGTAATAATAAACTAATTATAATCTATGTATTGAACCAGGTTTGTTTATATTGTAATTTAATATGTTACAAGCCACAATATTTTGACGTCTATGTTCAACAAATAGAAACTCTAACACGTTATAGAACAATAGTATAATAATAATACATTTATTCCATCTGAATCTTTTCGTGAATTATCATTAATTGTTATCATTTGTATCCATAACACTTAGTATCGTACTTGTAGGCTATTAGTTGCCCCAACCCCCCCCCCCGGGGGCGGACTCTGAAAATACAAAGTAATTTTTGTCCCCGGGGCACTCAGTTCCCCATCTAACCACGCCACCCCTCGTAGTTATTAAGTCTCTACTATCTACAGTACCCTACATCACACTTGTACTGACTAGTTCACCTGTACACATTTCTACTATCTACAGTACCCTACATCACGAAATGTACAAACTAGTTCACCTGTACACATATCTACTATCTACAGTACCCGACATCACGACTTGAACCAACTAGTTCACCTGTACATATTTCCAGAAACACACCCACTCAACGAGTTCGACAAACTCTTCCTATCAACAATTAGCCAACTGATTTATCTCCCCCCCCCCTGACCATTCATACTATGGTGTTAGGCATGCAGCCATACACTGCATACAAACATAAGGTCATGGGGGGGGGGCGCAATATTGAATTACGACAGTTAATCCTACAGTAAATCGAATTAGCGAAATGAATCGGACAAAAGGCAAACACGTTAACAACGACAACAAACGTATGACCCAATGTTGAACTGGATGCATAAGAATTTTAAAATATATATATATATATATATATATATATATATATATATATATATATATATTGTCTAGTGACAGAACTGAGTATTGGGAGAAATTGAAACCTTTATGTTATGATCAGTGACAGAACTGCTTATTGGAGAATATGAGACTTGTATGTTTGTATCGCAAATATACATTTGGAACTTTATAAATTTTTTACTCCCAACATTATTCTTATACACTCTAGCGATTATTTTTAAAATCCAAAACAAAATATAACAACAAATGAAATGTAGCCTAAACAATCCAAGTAGAAATATCACAGCGAATAACTGAACCACACACTAAATCCACTAGTCACACTACAAGTTACACATGGTCGAAACATTATTTCGTGCAGACCGTGGACAGTGGTTTCACGAAGGCGATAAACATTTGGCGTAGAGGTTATAATCTCATGCGTTCATGTTCACTGTGTTGTATATTTCCTTGTTATTGTTAATACAAATTTATTTTCAATGCAAGTTTGTCCCTTCTACACTCTATGCTCAAAACAATATGTTTAAATATCCAAAGATATAATTAAAAAAAAGAAATATAACGTTAACAATCCAAGAAGAAAAGTCACAGGTTACAATAGACATTGTCTCCACGTAACAAGGCGGGAAGTTCACGTGTTACACAACACACTATAAGCTACGAGTGGTCAGCTGTGTTGTTCACTACTAATGTTGCCAAAAAGTCATTTGATGTCTTTGAGACATAGGTAAAAGTTTTAGTGGTCTGTCGGAGTTTCGACTACTTGAAACACTTTAAATTGTGTAAATACGAAGACCGGTGAATACAATATGAAACGAGATGTAAATATTTTGTTTATTACTCTGGCGTGTTGTCAGAAATTTGCTTACTGAAGTTTGGCTTCTTTTGTGTATAGAATCTGGCAACACTGGCTCCTGCTTTGACTGGTCACACACTCTCCTCCCCTTACCCATCCTCGCCATTCATCCAACCGTGCTAACCCTAACATTATGTGATGTAAACAACTCTTGTAAAATTACGTCCAAGTATAATTTATTTTGCATTTGGTCATACATCTTATAGTAGTTTAACAGTATGGAATAAGTAGGTTGACGGTTGAACAAACACACGTTAACTTTAGTATATTGACGTTCAGACTTCACTGTTACAACTTGAACACAGTTACCTTTAATACATAATGATCAGACCTAACTGTTACAACTTGAACAAACACAGTTAACTTTAGTACATTGATGTTCAGACTTAACTGTTACAACTTTACATCGAGGTCACCAACAAATCCAAAAGTTGTATTCAGTCTTAACTCATCTAAAGTTGTTAAATTGCAGAAAAATAAAAGTAACTTTTAATTCGATATAAATTGATAATGTACTAGTATCATACAGCCTGAACAAAATGACATTATATCACAAATGTGAGGAAAACATATTATAAATGGGGCGGGGGGGGGTAGTTCTAGGCTTAAGTTATAGTTCACGTTCAGCTGACGCCTTTTGACAGCCAATTCTCAGCACATGGTGCCGGAAAGGAAAAAAAAATGCCATAGTTAAATTGTCTCCGTAATAAACGACCATGTAAAAAACTATTTACTTGTGTATATGTTAAAATAACTATCTAATTGTGTATTTGTTAAATAACTATTTACTTGTGTGTATGGTAAGTGTAGGACAAACCCCCCAGCAGATAAAACCCCACGGACAACCCCCCCCCCCCCACGGACAAAACCCACAGCAGACTATACACCCAGCGGACATGACCCCCAGCGGACATACCCTCCTCCCAAATATTAATATTGATTATAATTCAATATTATTAATACTTCTATATATACGAAGTTGACCATGGGCTAAGGGAAATGTTTGTCGATATAAAAGATCATGTCTGTCAACACAGTCTATCAAGGCATGTTCCTATGTTGTTTTACCTAAATAAAGGATTGGCTTTCGACCACTGTGGTTCTTATGCTAATTGTTTTACCGTCTGCTATAAAATGTGTGTCTGGCGCGAGAATTAAAAGGTAGAATAAATATACGGTCAGTATTGACATATGGCTAAAACCTTTAATTCTGTTTTTTTAACCTTGTAAGATAAGCTGCCTGTTGATGTAAAGCTAACAAGGGATTAACTTTACACCACTTTGGCTCGAAGGGCAAATGCAGCTTATTGGAGTATTTTGAAAAAATGTTCACTTTAATATACGTTTATATATATATATATATATATATATATATATATATATATATATATATTTACATCTACATGGTGGTTTTGTCCGCTGGGGATTATGTCCGCTGGGGGTTATGTCCGCTGGAGTTTTTGTCTGTATGGGTTTTGTTCGATAGGGTTTTGTCCGGAAACAAAGTGAAATATCTTTGATTTATATGATGGATTAAATTTAATAATCAGTACAGAACCATCGAGGCGACGACATTTTCCTATTAGTGTTCTATATAATATATATTATACATTGTAAAAGACTTAAAACTTACTAACAGTAATGTTGTTATATCAAAGATATCGTTTGAATTCAGTTTATTTCATGAAATGATTCAGTACTCAGAATTTTTCTGTCTCCCTAGCTCAGCGGCTCTAAACTTTTTTCTCGACTGCACCCCAAAAGATGCTATCGTAAGTTCGCTGGTACCCCTCACACGCAGGCCCGTAGCCAGGTCAAAGTAAGCAGGGGGGCACCAATACCCAGCAAGGGGGCACCTTTACTTTTTCTTTATTTTTTCCTCTTTTTCTTCTTTTTTAAGCGGGGGGGGGGAGCACTCCACACATAGAGGGGGGCACGGCCCCCCCCCCAGTGCCCTCCTTGCTACGGGGCTGCTCACACGTAAGTTCTCGAACAAATGTACTTCTTTTTATAATGGAATGCGCTTACCTTTTTAATGCGATACTTTGGTGAGTGGTTTGGTGATGAGTCAAGCATTTTGTAGTTAATAGTGGCACATTGCGTAAATTAGACTGCATTATTGTCTATTTAATATGGGTGCATTGTGTAAACAATATTGTTTTTTTTTGTGTATTTTATATTGGTACAATGTGTAGATTATAGCGGCAGATTGTGTTGTTTATAATGAAACATTCTGTATTTAAGATCGGTACATTGTGTATTTAATATCGGTACATTTTGTATTCAATATTCGTACATTGTGTATTAATATCGGTGCATTGTGTATTTAATATTGGTACATTGAGTATTTAATAGTCGCACATTGAGTAAATTAAGCTGAACATTGTACATTTAATATCGGTATTTTGTGTAGTTTATATCGGTACGATGTGTTGATTATATCGGCACATTGCGTAGTATATAATGGAACATTTTGTATTTAAGATCGGTACATTGTGTATTTAAGATTTGTCCTTTGTGTCTTTAATATCTGTACATTCTGTTGTTTATAGCAGTACACTGTGTAACTTATGTGGGAGTATGTAGGTGTATGTGGGAGTCTGTGGGAGTCTGTGGGAGTTTGTGGGAGTCTATGGGAGTTTGTGGGAGTCTATGGGAGTATGTGGGAGTCTATAGGAGTTTGTGGGAGTATGTGGGAGTCTGTGGGAGTCTATGGGAGTATGTAGGTGTATGTGGGAGTCTATGGGAGTTTGTGGGAGTCTATGGGAGTATGTGGGTGTATGTGGGAGATATAGGAGTCTATGAGAGTATTTGAGATAATATGGGAGTATGTAGGATTCAGTGGGAGTATGTGGGAGTTTATGTGAGTATGTGTGAGTTGTGGGATTCTATGGGAGTATGTGGGAGTATGTGGGAGTAAGTGGGAGTAAGTGGGAGTTGTGGTAGTATGTTTCCGAATTTGGGAGTATATTTTGTATTGGTACATTGTGTAGTTAATAGTGGCACATTGCGTAATATATTCTAGAACATTTTGTATTTTATGTCGGTATATTGTGTAGTTAATATCAGTTCTATATATAGTTTATAGCGGCACATTGCGTAGTTAATAATGGAACATTGTGTATTTAATATTTGTATATTTTGTCTTTAATATCTGTACATTCTGTTGTTTATAGCAGTACACTGTGTAAATTATGTGGGAGTATGTGGGAGTCTATGGGAGTATGTGGGAGTCTATGGGACTATGTGGGAGTCTATGGGAGTATGTGGGAGTCTATGGGAGTATGTGGGAGTCTATGGGAGTATGTGGGTTATGTGAGGGATGTGGGAGACTATGGGAGTATGTGGGAGTCTATGGGAGAATGTTGGAGTCTATGGGAGTATGTTGGAGTCTATGGGAGTATGTGGGTTATGTGAGGGATGTGGGAGTCTATGGGAGTAGGTGGGAGTCTATGGGAGTATATTGGATTATATGGGAGTATGTGGGAGATTATTGGAGTATGTGTGATTTGTTGGGGTCTATGGGAGTATGTGGGAGTACTCGTCAACATTGCAAGCCAAAAAAGAATGTCTGCATATTGAGTACCTTGCACAAACATTTTGAAATTGGGGAAACAAAAAAAAAACTTCCAGAAACTGTGCAATATTATAATTTTTCTAAGTTTGGAGTGGACGTTCTGGACCCAAATGATCCACCTGTACACAACGAGATCAGCATCATGAAGATGGCCTGTCTATATCTTCATCAACGTTCTGGACTTTGCGGCTATAAACGCATTTATATCATTTCGATTATGCAGCTCTTCCATCATTTGTAGACAGTCTTATATTTTGAACCTTGTTCAAGAATTGAGATCGCCTTACTGTGCAACAAAGCAAAATTTCATCAGGCATTCTTGTGAGAAGTGGATCAAGGAACACACCGTCAATGCTCGTTTTGTCGTAGCAAAACACAAGATGACTAATGAACAGAATGTGATTACTTACGTATATTGTTTGAAGAATACTGTTAATAATTCTATAGATATTCTTTTTTTGGTTGTTACACATAATAAAAAAAAATATTATGGTACATAATTTGTTAATGCTTACCGCGGTCAAAATGACCGCTTCAGTCGTTAAGTAGATGTTGTCAGGGGCGGATTTGCTCTACTCAGTTAAATGTATTTTCTGCCCCCCCCCCCCCGCTATTGCCTGGCCCCTGCTGTAGAATACCTGGCCCTGCTGTAGAATTTTCACGCTACGGGGCTGGTTAACTCACCCGGGCGCTGAAGGAAATACAGGACCCCCCCTTAATAAAAAAAAAGAGAAAGAAACAGGGACAATAAGAATGAGAGTGTAAAGTTGTCTTGTGTGTGTGTCTGGGGGGGGGCTCCTTGCTCAGTTAGGACCCCCAGGGCGCTCATTAGGTGCTTTTAGGATTCGCCAATGGATTTCGATAATGAGATTGTGCTAAATGATTTTATAATGGCGGCGTAGAAAAAACAAACATTCTAAGTAAAAACAAAATACATTCTGTTTTACACAAATGGTATAGTTACTGACTACGTAACCCAATCGCCAGTTATTCAGGGGCGTAACAAGTGGGGGCCAACCAACTCGGGCTGCATCGACCTTGCAAGAGTTTCCGCCAGTCAAAGGCAGTCAAAGCCGACATCTTTATTTACCTTAGTACATTTCATCTTGGGAAGGTGGCGTCATTATCTAACCACGCCCCCCCCCTCCCTCCTTTTGCGCCACTAGCGCTGTCATTATTACCGTCCGAGAATGTCAAAAGTACTCCCACATACGCCAACAATGAATCAAATAACCATTTGTAAACGTACCATTGGTCCGTAGTCTCAATTCGGGGAAGTACCTAGCTCAATCTACAGGAGTTGTGTCCACTGGACATACAAGCAAAGAAATGGGTCATGATAAAGATCTTTGTAAACAAAACATTGGCTAGTAGTCTCAATAAGGGGAAGCACCTAACTCAATCAACAGGAGTTGTGTCCATTGAACGTCTATATCAGTAAAGAGGTCCGGGAACATTAGGGGAAACACCTTGCCCGATACACATGAGTGTGACGGATGACCGAGTGGTGTAGATACTCAGCTGTCGACCTTAGAGTCGTGGTTTCGATTCTCGTTGAGAGCAATGGATTTTTTTCCAGGTAAAATTCGGTGCAAAGTCGTCCCACAAGTTCACCCAGCTTTAAGTGGGTACCTGACTTAAGTTGGGGAAGTAAAAGGCGGCTGGGCGTTGTACTAACCACACAATCCCTTCATATGCCGAGGTTATAGAAACAGATGAATTCTACATTTCATCTGCTCCGATGCCCGATACAGGGAACTTTAGTTTGTTACAATACAAATGGCTTGAGTACTCTAGACATGTATGGGCTGGCCCATTAAATACGTTGACAACTTGGAGGGGGGGGGGGGGCGGGGATGGTGTCTCACAAGGATTGACAGTTTTTGACAAGGGGAGAGGGGAGCAGGCCCGTAGCGTGGGGGGGCAGGGGGCTGGGCCCCCTCTGCGTTTTGTCTGGCTCCCCTCTGCTTGTTTGCTCTACTTAGTAACATTTATTTCCTGCCCCTCCTGCTATTGGCCTGGCCCCTGCTGTAGAATTTTCACGCTACGGGGCTGGAGGGGGGATGTGTGATGATTTTATTTTAAAGTCAACAACGCTATACATTTGATAAAATGAAACTGCATGATTTATTTAAAACATGTTTCTATGAGCGATTTTTCAATAATTCATCACATTAACTTGATGCCAATTTTATTCTCCGATCAATGAAGTCAATTGATGGTATCTTACACAATTAAACCCATAATTTGAACAATTGTTAATAAACGTATTTAAAAACACAGTGATACTAATTCAAATATTATTTTAATCACTTGCCTTTGTGGAATTGTTCGGGTTCGAACTATCCTGTGGTTGAAGAGTCGCTGGGTCGAACTGTCGTATGGTTGAAGTGTCGCTGGGTCGAACTGTCCTGTGGTTGAAGTGTCGCTGGGTCAAACTGTTCTGCGCTTGGAGTGTCGCAGGGTCGAAGTGTCCTGTGGTTGAAGTGTCGCCGTAATAATCACTGTTAAAAAAATTTATCATGAATTTGTTGACAGCGGTGACAAGCAAGATGTAATTTGTGACGTATGAAATGTAGGTCATCTCTCCTCCTCAAGACGTCCACCATGAGCCATAGTTCATATTTCGAATAGTCTTGCACTAGACCTGAGAGATTTTACGTTAAAACACTTTAGCAATAAAAACGATAGTATTAATTTCTGTATTTCAGAAAGATGTATATTACTTTCATTCAAATGGGTTTGTAAACTACGTCTCCAATTACATAAAACCACGTGACTACATGCGTCATTTTTTAAAACGTTTGCAAAAAAAAAATAACCTAGATTGATCCGAGCAGCTTTGAACTGTTTTCATTTACCTATAGCTCCAGACGCTTCGCATGGTGGCACCCTGTGCTTATGCTCTATATGATGACATCCTGTGCAGCTGCTCTTTCTTGTAACATCCTGTGCTACTGCTCTATATGGTGACACACTGTGCTACTGCTCTTTATGGTGACACCCTGTGCTACTGCTCATGTTTTTAACTATGATCGGTTTTAAAACCGACTATACCGAGTTTTTTTTTTTCTGCTACGAAATTTTGAACCGTTCATTTTGGTGCCACCCCTAAAATGATGTGACTCGGTGCGGCCCACACCTCATAATTACGCCACTGTCTATACCCAATAGTGCATTTGAGATTTTTAAGTTGTCTCCTTGAACTTCGACTTCCCGGGCAACGCCGGGTATACTGTTCTAAATTTGATATTTTATTCTGGTACTAGGCTGGATAAATGTGCGCCTCTTTTTCGAATTTTTTTTTTTGCGCTCTTGATTTCGAAAATCTTTCTCACACCTGCTGTTAAGTCAATGTATCGTAAGAGTGCGAGGAGGAAAAAGTTCTAGTTAAGATTTCCATCTCTTTAAAAAATATTTAGAACCACTCCCATTGAATGTATCTTCTAGGTATCGACATTCTTCCGTGTACTACTGTAAAGTCTATAATCAGAGCTAAGCTCTCATAAAAAAAAGTCACTTTGTGTATACGATTACCAACTGGCAGGGTGGGAACTGGGGACGGAGGAGGGGGGGGTGGGGGTAATGGATTTAGGCAAATAGACAATAGTATAACACAGCT
>JAGDYQ010000014.1:10804726-10818161 GCA_021962125.1 Bulinus truncatus | reverse complement strand
GTGTTATATGTACTAAATGGTAAGCATTGCATGTCCCAAGTCAGCAGTGAAGACTTAACGCATAAGCTACACAAGTTATAGCTTAATGCCCTAACCCTCCCCCCACTTTGTTGGGTCCCCCCCCCCAGAAAATTGTCCGAGTGAGCATAGGTCATATTAACTTAAGTATTTAATACTGACCTATAATATCCGGACTTAAAAATGGGCCCATATGTGAAAAAGTTTAGGGACTTATCAAGTCTAAATCCGGCCCTGTGTGTCAGATTCAGGAACTAATGCTTTCAACCCTAACTGAAATCAATCACGGATCTCAGTGTTGTTCTTTTATAACTCAAAAAAAAAAAAACCAAAACAAAATATTTATTCACTTTAACATGAATTCCCATTTAATTAATTCGGCTTTTATTTTGATGAACATAGTGCACGAGTTATCGGAGTGTATTCATTAACCGAATCATACAAGGCACTCAAAAAAGACAACTATAAAAAATGGTTTTATACAAGACTGTATTCCAGTATTATGAAGATCCGTATAGAAGTGTTACAAATTGTACCCTGCTATAGTAAAATATAAATAACAGTGTGACTCACCGATAGGGATTGAAGTAGTACACTGAACGTGCGGATAGACGCGGGCCTTACTTCTACACGTGTAGTAGTAGTACTTGGAATATCAACAACAGAACTCTCCCACTACAAATGTACTAACTGACTGGCTGCGTGTGTGCGTGTGTGTGTGTCTTACTCACGGGAAATGTTTAGAGAGACAGCTCAAGATTGTCAATAGTTTCTCCTCTCCTTGCTGATAAATACAGTTGTACTCGCGCTCTCTCATTGTCCGATCTATACACGTGCGTGCCGGCTGGGTTGTTTTGTTGCTGTTCTTTTATGTTTTTACTTTACATTGCATGCTTATGGTATTTTTTTGTTTGTGTGTGTGTGTGTGTATGTGTGTGTGTGTGTTTGTGTGTGTGGCTAGAGACGTTGGTTAGATAGATAGCAATAAAAGATTTTAAATGAAAGGCAAACTAACGAACTGGCAGACAGACTATCGGCTGGAAGATTGGCTTGTGTGGACAGGCGGGCAGACGGGTGGAAAGACTCACGGAGAGAAAGAAAGGCGAACAGACAGATATACAGGTTGGTGTGCAGTCTGGGAGGCAGAATGGCTGGCAGACAGACAAACAGACAGACAGACATATAGGCAGACCGGTGGACAGGCTAATAGAGACAAACAGACCGGTCGGCCGACTTGCTGGCTAGCAGACCTAGGCCTATATAGTATAATTAACCGATTGATAGTAAGACCGACCGACGGGAGGACGGACGGCCGGATAGATAGACAGACAGACAGAGAAATAGACAGACAAATAGACAGATATACACATATATAGAGAGCATGTGTTGGAAATAGACCATACAGAGTGTATGTAAGAGAACGATCAAGGGAGACAGATCTTCCTTTTACAATTTTACTTAAATTCTATTGTGCATGTAATTACTGATTTCATTAATGAAACTTAAAGTTATCTCCCCACTTTACTTGATCAGAGAATTGGCGTCACTCGGTTGTGGGGAGGAGGGGGGAAGGCGGGCCGCACCGGGTGACATCTTAAAGAACAATCACACAGCTCAACAAAAAAAAAATTGTTTTCGAATTGCCAAGAATATTTGAATGAATTTATAGCAATTCATGGGTGCTGATTTCAAAACTGCCACTGCTTTTGCTGAATTGGCTCTAGTTTCTGAGATATTGGACAATCTTGATAATATGATTGTACCCTTTGTGTAAAACAAATGCAATACGTTTGGTGTCTGTTGTTTTATTTAACTATACCAAGTTATAACTTGGTTTATTTTTTTCTCTTTTATAGCTGCTTTCTAAAGACATCATGAGTTCATCATGAAGATGCTGCAAAAATAATCCGAATGTATTCTGTTACATCTGTGGAGAATACATGATTGAAAAGCAAAGAAGAAATATAACTGACTTTGTGTAGCAGGCATATTTGGCTTATTTCGGTGTGAAGCTGGAAGACCAAGACAAGTCTTGGGTTCCCCATAAGGTCTGCAAAAACTGCGTGGAGAGCCTACGGCAGTGGACAAATAGTGAGAAGAAAAGTCTAAGTTTCGGAGTACAAATGATATGGCGAGAGCCGAAAGACCATTTTGGTGATTGTTATTTTTGTATTGTGAATGTTAAAGGCTTCAATCGCCACAAGAAATCTAAGTGGGGTTATCCTGATCTTGAATCTGCAATGAGACCAATTCCACATAGCAGTGAAGTTCCTATACCAGTGTTTACAGGATTATTAGAGCTTTCACCATCAGACTCCGACGAGGGGCAAGATCTGGAGTTTTTGGCAGGTGAAAACAGTGGAAGCGATTATGAAGGAAGTTCTTCAACACCTCAACCATTCAGCCAAGAAGAACTCAATAACCTAATACGAGACCTAAATCTGTCCAAGCAAGCATCTGAGCTTTTAGTGTCCAGGCTCAATGAAAGAAATTTTCTCAAACCAGAAGTTAAAATAACATTTTATCGGGAAAGAGAAGATTTTCTTCTTCAATATTTAAGTTTACTGTAATGACATCCCTGGACTTCCGCTCCAAATGGGACTACAAGACTACCATTCCGAAGACTGGCGTCTTTTTATAGACAGTTCCATCACAAGCTTGAAATGTGTTCTGTTACACAATGGTAACCGATATGCATCTCTTCCCATTGCTCACTCAACAACACTTAAAGAAGAGTATGAGAATATCAAAACAGTATTGCAGAAAGTCCGTTATTATGAGCATCAGTGGTCAATTTGTGTTGATCTAAAAATGGTAAACTTCTTGCTTGGGCAGCAGTCAGGATACACAAAATGCCCATGCTTCATGTGCCTTTGGGATAGCAGGAAAAAGCAAGATCATTGGACAAGAGTAACATGGCCTGCAAGGGAAACCATGTCTGTAGACAAAAATAAGATCATTCTCCCACCGCTTTATATCAAATTAGGTTTAATGAAACAATTTGTTAAGGCTTTGGACAAATCTGGCAAATGCTTCAAGTATATTTGCAGATCATTCCCCGGATTGAGCATGGAGAAGCTGAAAGCTGGAATTTTTGACGGTCCTCAGATTCTGAAACTCATCAACGATCGACATTATACTAATTTCATGGATCACCTTGAAGCTTCTTCATGGAACAGTTTTGTTTCAGTTGTCAGGAACTTCTTAGGTAATAACAGAGCAGAGAATTACGAAGAACTGGTGCAAGATATGCTCGCTAACTTCAGAAACATTGGAGCAAATATGAGCATCAAGGTACATTACCTGCACAGTCATTTAGACAAATTTCCAGGTAACCTTGGGGACTTCAGTGAGGAACAAGGCGAGAGGTTCCATCAGGATATGATGGTGATGGAGGAGAGATATCAAGGAAGATGGGACATACATATGATGGCTGACTACTGTTGGAGCCTCCAGCGCAATTGCACCAACGACACATACAAAAGGAAGTCGAGCAAATAGCGATTTGCTAATGCATTACTATAGACAATTAACATATTAATTAATTAATTAATTAGACATAATTAGTTTTTCAAATGAAAATGTTTTCTTCTATAACACTATTACACATATTTTTGAACAAATTTCTGCATGACTATTAACAGTTTCACTACTTTTTGTTAGTATACTATTATACTTCATGCAATTCTTGACAAATTCCAAACACGGTGCATACATTATTTAATTAATTTTAATTATCTCGTAAAATAGAGCCAATCTAGCAAAAGCACTTACATATTCTAAATCAGCATAGTTGACTTTGTATAAAATGATTCAAATATCACTGGCAACGAAATTACTGTTTACCAGTGTTATAAATTTCATAGCAGAAAGAACTCGGTATAGCCGCGTTTTATAACCGATCATCTGATGCCATGCCATCTGAGATTATTCCCAAATTTTATTAAAGGTCATATAACTAAAAGCTAAGAAAGTATATTTATTATGGAATTTAAAAAAAAATGAGCAGCATGTCTTTTACAAGTTTGATTCTCAGGTGATTTAAAGATATTGCTCATCTTACAGATAAAAGGTCTTGAAATAAAGAGAGAAAATTTTCATACAAAGACATTATTACATTGACCTGCTACAGGTCACAATTGTCATTACATTGTCTTTTTAAGAAGAGAGGAAAAATTTAAGTTTATTGTGAATCGATTGTTTTCATATTTATTTCCCTTTATTTAAAAAAAAAACAAGCTACGACAGAGTTGTGTCCCATTTCAATATATTTTTTTTTCTTACACTATTCACTAGCGGATAAATCAGGGACGAAGACGACAATGACGAGTAAATGCCTTGTGCCTTTCATGGTTTGAAAATAAAAATCACACCAATTAATTTTTTTATAAATAAAGTTTGCTCAATGGAAGAATTTATAAAACTCGATTTATATGTGAATATTAAACTCATAAAAAATCTACACACCAAACGGGGCTGTTCTAAGGGATATACAAGCTAGGCGAGTCCCTAGTTACCTCTTTGCCTAATGGCACCCTTCCAGTGTGTGAAGTCCCTGTAAGGATGAGAGGAAATCTATCAGATCTTATAAGCCGCTAGTGGGACGGTTTTTATGGTGCCCTTCTTTAACCCCCACGGATGGTGCGATGGCCATGGAGGCACCACGGGAGATATAGCGGGAACTTAAACAATGACCTGGAAATCCATTGGTCCTCGCCGGAGATCGAACCGGGGATCCTCAGGTCGACAGTCGAACGCTTTACCACACCCTTCCAGTATTAATGTCTATCCGCTCCGATTCAATCATTTCAATCATGGCCACAACAGGTCCTTTTACAATGGCCCCCAAATATCTCCTCAAATCTCTGCCTGGGGCCCCCAAATATCTCCTCAAATCTCTGCCTGGGCCCCCAAATATCTCCTCAAATCTCTGCTAGGGCCTCCAAATATCTCCTCAAATCTCTGCTAGGGCCCCCAAATATCTCCTCAAATCTCTGCCTAGGCCCCCAAATATCTCCTCAAATCTCTGCCTGGGCCCCCAAATATCTCCTCAAATCTCTGCCGGACCCCCCAAAAAATCATAAAAAGGGTCTTTCTTGCCGCTGCCAACACACCCGACTCTGGAACAAACTGTTGCAGCGCATATTTTTGTTTAATACAAATAATGAATGATTCTATAAATAAGGTTTCAGCAAATAATGATGGTGTTTTTTTTTTCCCATCTTAAGCCGCACGCAAGATACAAATACATCAGAGTGAGCGTGTTCATGAATGTAGTGTTCCGTGACCTGATACAAATACATCAGAGTGAATGTAGTGTTTCATGGCCCGCAGCCAATTCGCTCCATCTTCGCGTTAACTTGAGTGCTTGCCTAGCAAGTGCAGTGTACAATGAAGATTCCTCTGGATACCATCTTCCCCTGTGACAGGATCAATCAAACTGACTGGATGAATATGTTAAGTGACTAAGAGTACAACTTGTCGACATGCGTTATTTGCAATGTTTACCGTTAGACGGAACCTGGACAGGAGGAGGGGGTACAGGCGGTGTTTGGTTGTATGGTGCACGCAGGGCCGGTTTTACAATTTTATGGGGGCCCTAGGCCAGTGGTCGGAAAACTTATCAGCCAAAGAGCCAAATCTGTTTGTTTGGTAGACTTTTATTACACTAAAAAAGTAGTACATTAAAAAAAGTTGTATAATAAATAAAACTAAATGCCAGAGCCGCACTTAAGGAGCCAAAGAGCCACATGCGGCTCCGGAGCCACATGCGGATCCGGAGCCGCACTTTGCCAACCAGTGCCCTAGGCCAACACAAATTAGAGGCCCCTTATTTCGCGGAGGGGGGCCTTATGGCACGGACTAGTCGGCCTATCTGTAAATCCGGCCATCAACGTCCAAAATGGCTTGCAGGTAATCAATATCGAGCAGTCGAGTACAATCACCACATCAGAAAAACTTTAACAAACATCCTTCCTTTTTATATTTATAAATACAAGTGTAATTTTCTAAACTACTCCAGATTAGTCCTATATATGAATACCTAACTCTTCAAGGTTTTACCACGACTGTCCCTGTCATCACGCCCACTCGTTCACTTTACACGCACAAGTCACATTTCTGTCAACCACTTATTCTCTCCCCTGACCTTTCCTACCATGATCGGTCAAGCATGCCTTCATATTGAATTTTTTTTTTGGGGGGGGGGCACAAGAAACTGGGGCCCCTAAAATCTATAGCTTGTGAGGCTTATGCCTAAATCCTGCACTGCCAATAGCGGTTGGGGCCGTATAGCAATGGGCCCAATACATCGGCCTAATTCATTAATCACATCGATCATCTCTGTCTACTCGTCATTATATATCTTAAATCCCTGGAAGGGCGAGTGAGATGTTTATATCGTAGATCGTACAAGCCCGCGGTTCTTAAACCGGTAGGGTAGTACCCCCGTAGCCAGGATTATTGGATGGGGCGGGGGGGCGAAGAAATTTTCGGGGGGGGGGGTAATTTTTTTTCGAGGGGGGGTGCCGAAGAAATGAACCTGGGGCACAGGGGCGGATCTTGACAACTTAGACGGGGGGGCAAAACTTTGACCCCCGGGGGGTGGGGCAAAACTGTTTTCATTGTTGAAAATTGGTCTTAGAACAAAAAATATTTCGATAATTTAATGATGTATTACCTAAACTTGCGATAAGGGGGGGGGGGGCATACCCCCCTCTAGATCCGCCCCTGGTGGGTTAGAAGAAATGTTCGGGAGGGGGGGGGGGCGAAGATGGAGGCGCAAAGATCCGAAAGCTTGCGAACGGAGAGGAGGGGTTTGGGGAGGGGATCTCAATGAGTTGGGGACACTGTGTTGATGTTATTGTTGGGGACACTGTGTTGTTGATGTTGTTGTTGGGGAAATGCAGCTATGTAAGTGTCGGGTCAATTGTATTTGTTGGTTTCTGGACATGTATCAATGTTAGTGTCTTGAGTCGGTTTGTGGTGGCAAGGAAGGTGTCAAAGTGTTGTGTTTTGTGTCGACGATGATGTTGGCAAGTGTCGGTGATGTTGTCGGAACAGGTGTTTGTGTTTGTGTCTTGTGTCGGTGATATTGTCGGAACAGGTGTCTATGTCTGTGTCTTGTGTCGATGATAGTGTCGGAACAGGTGTCTATGTCTGTGTCGTGTGTCGATGATGGTGTGGGCAGATGTCGTTAACGTTGTCGAGGCAGATGTCGAGTGCGCCGCCTAAGCAAGTTCGTACTGTCGTAAATTGTTCAATCATCAACAGGTGATAAAAACCTGTCTTTTAGTTTTAGTCCTTCGGCAGAAATCGGATTAAACATTTCAACAACAATAACGTATCGATATTTTTTTTTCTTGTTGTACAATGCTAAAAGCATGATTTAGAACTGAACAAATACTTAAGAGTACAGTTGCCAACTTAGTGGTTAGGGTACTTTAACCTTACACTTGTGGATTAAAATGAATGGCCAAGGCCAACCAAACCTGGATGAGAAACTAAGTTTCATACACTTTAAAATTGTCAATGGCCCAGTATGAAAAGAAATAAAAAAAAAAAAAACATCACTCTTGACTTTAAACACATGGTTTGTGATAAACACATGGTTTGTGACAAACACATGGTTTGTGATAAACAAATGTTTGCCAAAAAAAACATGTTTGTGACAAACTCATGCTTTTTTTTTGGGGGGGTGGGGGGGGGCGGGTGTTCTTTTAGAAAAGATCCCCTATGTTACCCTGTTTTAGCGTACACACCGTTTAACAACGTCCCACTGTGAGGCTGTTTTGTTTAGTTTTTTTGTTTCCCTTTCCACCAATCGTATACCTTCATCCTGGCCCTAAAGCATTATTTATTATGATAAAATAAATATTTTTTTTTTTTTTTAAAAAAGCGTTCTGACTAAAGTGTGTCTATAAACTCAGTTGAAGATCCCAGTGAAAGACACCGGCGTCGATCTGTGAGTTCATTTAGAATTAATTTTATTTTTAAAGAGCACCAGGGCCGGCGCAGTGCCTGCTGGTATAGTAGGAGGCATTGGCCGGCGCCAGAGTATTTGCCGCCCTAGTCAAACCTATCCCAATGCTCCCCTTTACCCCCCCCTCCTCCCCCTCCAGCCCCCGCGGTTACGAATATTTTTCCTTCACAATAATTTTCACAAATGAAATCTATGCCGTCGTTTGTTTCAATAATTGTTTATATGGGCGACTGAAACAGGGCCCGTCTTAATGTCGTCGTGAGGCCATGGATACTTTCAAGTCAAAAGACTGATAATGTCAATAATGTCTTAAGAACAGAGCTGTTATTTACGTACTGTGAGCCTCACCCCCCCCCCCCAGACTGTCAAGTCTACCAGCGTCAAATCTTAGGCCTCTATATGAATTACCTATTCATCTATTTATCTCTACATCTATCTATCGTGATTTTCCACAAGGTGGTAGATGGAGGCAGGGTAAGATGTTGCAACAAAATTGACTTGAAGATAAAAGTGCCTCTCCCCCTAAACATTAGCATATAAAAAACTTGTTTGTGGAGGGTCTTAAGTTTAAAAATATAAATCGAAACGCGGTCACAGTTTATCATTGTGAGGCTCCGTCTGGGAAAGTACAAATGAGATGCTAATTAAAGCATGAGGGAATAAAATTTGACGCGCCTAATTATTTAATATTTGATTGTCATCGGAAGCAGGGGTGGACTGGGCCGCTGGGACACCGGGAAGATTCCCGGTGGCCGCCAGGACAGGGGTGGACTGGGCCCCCGGGACACCGGGTATGTCCCACAATGTGAGAATCGTATAAAAGAATGGATGTTTAGGTCGATCACCAACACAAATCTAGACACCAAAGATTAAATATTATTGGTAAAACGCGATGATGGGCCAAAGAAAGTGCGTTAAAAAATATTTGAAAATTTTGATGATCCAAACTCATCATCTACATTGAATTGATTTATACTTTACAAGAACTAGCACAATCGGACGCATTAAATGCAAATAATCAGGGATACAGCTCAAACTTTACTAGATAAGTTTATCAAGTTTGAAACGGTTGTCACTGCAAAACTATACTTAAGAATATTCCAGCACACAGGATCGCTTTCTAGTTATTTACAAACCACCGGAATGGATGCACTGCAAGCATACCGTAATGTAGATTGTACTGTTAAGTTGTTAGAAAATATTTCAAGAGATTCCGATAGTGTTCTCGACAGTGCCAAACAATTTGTGTCCCGGGCTAATAACAAGATGGAAGAAGAAAATGTTGAAATTACCATTTTGTAGAGAAACGTTTACACAAAGCAAAAGCGATGTCTGATGAGAGAAGAACGCACAAGGTAGTAGGAAATAATGCAGTGGACAGATATCGCATTGAAGTTCATAACTGCATCATGGACAAAATTGTAAAAACTATTAAAAAGCGATTTGAAAGTCACGATTCCTTATACGCAGATATTGCCTGTCTTGATCCACAGAATTTTGAGGATATTAAACAACAAGGTTTGGGTACATCAGCGATGCAGCGCCTTAGCAGTATTCTCGTTAAATTTGATGAAAGCGCCACAGCGACCAATCTCAGAGAAGAGCTAAGTGACTATGCGCAGAAATGGGACAAATATAAAAATTCTGTCCCGACGAATACCTTCTCCAAATGTTCGATGATTCAGTAGAGGATAGCGTCCCATGAACTCTGGGACGACCAAGTTGTGCATAAGAGTGAGGAACTGCAAAAATGCAAATTTTGTAAAAAAAAATGTCCTGTTTGCTGCTTTTCTGTACTACATAAATACAGTTTCTATGGGCAAACATACACGCATCTCTTTAGTGCATATACACTTTTACTGACTCTGTCTTCTACCCAAGTAGCTTGTGAGAGATCTTTCTCTAAACTGAAATACATTAAGAATCGCTTGCGAAGCTCATTGTCTTCTACACACCTTGAAGCTTTTATGCATATGTCAACAGAAACCGATGTTCTAAGTGAACTGAATAATGACACAATTATAGATCATGTAGCCGAAATGGCACCCAGCTTAAAGAACACCATCTTAGTGAGTCCGAATAAATTGATTTATAACTTGAATTGGCGCATTATTGTTATTTTATATACAATTATAAATTATATATTCCATTTATCTTTTGTTTGTTAATGTATATTGTAATTTGTAAAGTGACCCATGATTTTGGAGGCCTCGGCCCTCAGGTTTGGATGGAAAAAATGCACAAGGAAAATAAAATTCATGAAGATAGAGCCGCTTTTTGTTTTTTCCCGGGGCCCGCTTGAACTCCCCAGTCCACCCCTAATCGGAAGCAAGTAAATATGTAAAATCCAAAGACATCGAGTAATGGGAAGTGAGTTAATAATTGATTTCAAAATTCCATCCAGACATATACACAAACCGAGAGAGTGTCCTAAGAAAAAAGCGTGGGAAAAAAAAAACAACAACCTGACGACACAATCTAAAAATACCTATCACTCACCTTTGAACCTGACATTGGTTTTTATAGAGTTGGAGGAAGGACATCCCGTCAGCCACATTTTATTCCTCAGTATGCTATGGCTATGTTAAAGATGGATTCCTACAATTTCTCCTGGCTCTGTCAACCACCAAGGGCTGTAAAAAAGAAAAATGGAAATCTGTGTACTTGTAGATGTCATAATTATTTTGGTTAATACTGGTTTGGTCTCACTTTTTATTAGAGTGAAAATAAAAATTACATTATAAAAAAATATTTTATAAAAAACAACGTTTTTCTTGCAAACTAAAAAGCAGAAAAATAATTTCTGAATAAATTGGTCACATGGCAATAGACTTCATAAGAGCTTCTAATTTTGATAAAAACGAAAAACGTTGGGCGCATGAATTTTATATTATGTGGATGTTTGTATTACAGTATCAGAATCATCAAATGTTATTTAAATCCCAAAAGAATTATTACAGAAGGTTATCACTTATGTAATTGTTCATCTTCTTTGTTTAGACGGTTAGTGGGGGGGGGGGGCATTTGTTCATTGTTTTGCTGTTTTTTTTTTTGCACGTAAAAAAAAAAACCTATTCTAATTCACGAAGTTTGGATTCTATACAATAGGCAAGGAAAACCTATAATGTGACACTGAACTGTACAAGTTATTTTACACTAGCCAGGAGATGTTTCGTCAGTTACCGAAAAATTCATAGGTAAGTATTGTCTGGACTCACTGAATGTTGTGTGTGTGTGTTTTGAAACTTGGAATTACCTCTGAATCGTCTGTAACGATGTTTTTTTTTTTAAATATTTTGTGAAGATACTCACAGACAAGGTTAAACATGACAGATAGAAAGACATTGAAAGATAAATTGAAAGATGTACATAAACAGACAGACATGTTATTGATAAACATGGACAGACAGACGGACTGGCAGACGAGCGGATGGACGGAATGGATTGAAATACGTGTTTTTTTATGAACAGACAAAAATATTAAAAAATGTTGTTATTAAAACAATTATTTTTTTTTTTAAAAATCACATTACTATTTCAATTATTTCTATATAATTATTGCGATGGGGGGGGGGGAGGGGGGATATTGCTTTTATTCTTGCTGTTGCCATCCAAAAATGTTAATGTGAAGTAGGTGGATTCGGTCTTTGTTATGTAATTGGTGGAGTCCTGAAAAATTTGGTCGTATAACGTTATTAATGGGAAAGGGGTGGGGGGGGGTAAACTGTTTAATCATTTTTTTGCGGTTGTGTGTGCTTAATATGTGAATGGTTCATAATCATATTGAAATATGTACACCAGGTTCGTGGAATGGCAGACTAGGCTACTGCCCGCACGACTAAAAGCCCCCCCCCTTTCAAGTATTAATTCATTTTATATATGATGCTAAGAAAGGGAGAGGGTCCTTAATTAGTTTTTTTTTATCTATGGCCCCCAAACATCTTCGGAATCTAGGGCCCCCAAACATCTCTGAATATCTAGGACCCCCAAATGTCTCTGGATATCTAGGACCCCCAAACATCTCCGGATATCTAGGGCCCCGAGCATCTCCGGATTCTAGGGCCCCCAAACATCTCTGGATATTCAGCGCCCCCAAACATCTCTGGATATCTCCCCGAACATCTCTGGATATCTAGGGCCCCCAAACATCTCTGAATATCTAAGCACCCCCAAACATCTCTGGATATTTAGGACCCCCGAACATCTCCGGATGTCTATGGCCCCCCTCAAACATCTCTGGATATCTAGGGCCCCAGAACATCTCTGGATGTCTTGGACCCCCTAATACCTAAGAATGGCTCTGTGTGCAGATATTCCCTGATAAATACTGTTAAACCTACTTTGATTGCATTATGATTATATCCAATGGGATAATGAAGAAGAATAAATATTTGCAGTTTATAACAGAAGCGGCAATGAGTATATTATTCTCTGCTTCTGATGTTAAGCGATGCACTTTTATTTTTACTTTATTCTCTCCACCCCCACCCCCATTTTCTCAACATCGAACTACTGTTTAAACGATGTGTATAGCCTACACCAGTGGTCGGCAAACTTATCATCCAAAGAGCCAAATATGAACATTACAACAATTAAAAAAAAATAGTGGGAGCCAAATCTGCTTGTTTAGTAAACGTTTATTACACTACATTTTATTGCACTAAATAAGTAGTACACTAAATAAGCAGTACACTAAATAGATGCCTGAGCCGCACTTAAGGAGCCAAAGAGCTACATGCGGCTCCGGAGCCGCACTTGGCCGAACACTGGCTTACACAAATAGATCACTTCTACGGTTTCTTTATAATAAATACTATTTACATTTTGTGTCTACTGTTACAGTTACAGAATGCCCAGACACATGACAATAGATCCGAATCCTTGCCCGGATGTACCATTCGACCCAAATGTTAATCCATCGCAGCAGACATGTGACGTTGTGAGATCAAAATAAAAATAATTGTAACGGAAACTTTTATGTAAACAAAAAAAAAGTTTGTATTTTAACTTAGAAAAAATGAAATAAATAAACTTCATGCAAACAAAAATCATCTGAAGCGATACATTTGTTTGCTAACTTTAGTTTCGAAATTTAAAAAAATAAAGAATTTGTCTTTCGGTACTTTTTTCTTTTCGAGTTGTGACCTTTCATATTCTTTTTATTTTAAACACATACAAAAAATTGCTTAAAGAAATATTGCCTTTAATTTTTTCAAATAATTAATACTTTTTTTTATAAAATCATAATAATTTTATATGTAATTTTTTGTTTTTATATTCAGATTAAAATAAAACAAAAATCGTTTTCCAACTTAAAGACCTATTGAGTGTGAAAGAAAAAAAAATGGCTATGACGTTCTTGGCATTATTTGCCTAAAGCAGTGCTTCCCAAACTTTCGTTATCTATATACCCCCTTTTTTTTATTTAAAAATACT
>JAGDYQ010000014.1:10779721-10804226 GCA_021962125.1 Bulinus truncatus | reverse complement strand
TTTTTAAGTTATGAAATAGTTAAAAACCTAATTAGTTGTTGTTTCTTTTTCTTACAACATCCTAAAGGAAACATATTTCAATAAAAAAAATGTCAAAGAGATCTAATTAGTTACTTTTCATTAAAACAACTAAAAGGATACATGCTAAAAAAAATGTCCAAGAGAGGTATCGTACCTGGATAGTCAGCATAAAAGAATAACCTAAGTTGCTTAGCCATTCAGCCACCAGTTCACACAAACATGTTGTACCCTGCAAAGCCTTTGCATAAAGATCGACTACTATAAAGCCAGTGCCAAACCTAGGGATTTGGGGGCCCGGGGCTTAGCCTCTTTTGGGGCCCTGCATTTTGACGCTCGATACCATAACATGAGATTATGTACTTAATATTTAATGTAAAAAATAATTTTTGGGGTCTCCCCTCAAGCTGGGGCCCGGTGAGACATCTGATTTTGGCCCCTCCCCCTCCCTAATCACGCCTATGTACAGTGCTGTGCTAGTTACTGTCAGACTGTAACTAGTTATAGTTACTAGTTACTCTATTAGTTACTCTATTCAAAATGTAACTAGTTACTTTACTAGTTACTCCACAAAGTAACTAGATAGTTACTATTAGTTACTGGGATTGTCAAGGATGGGTTGTATGATTCTCCAACAACGGTTATAATATGTCACATAATTCTTTATTAAAAACAGTATGATAAGTATTTATAAAAAAAAAACAATCATTCACCAATATATTAGTCAAAGCAACATCAACCAGTTTAAAGTTTAAAATTAACCTATCATTAAAAACTATTAATTGTTGTGTTGTATAACTAACTAATTAATAATCACTGTATCAGTTTTTTATTGGCTCTTAGCAGTAAGATCATTTCAAAATGATCATCCGTTAGACTATTTCTTCGTGGAGTCAGTATTTGCCAGCCTATGCTAAATAGCCTTTCCACTGGAGCGCTTGATGGAAGACTTGTGTTTTTACGAACAAATACTTGTTTCACAAGTGGATAGTGATGAAGACTACATATGTCTTTTGAAGAATCGTTTAGGAAAAGTTCAAGTTCGGACTGAGCAGTACTACCTCCAGTATCAGACTCATAAAAACAGAAGAAACTTCCTACATGAGATGATGAAGTCGTTGCTGTTGTAATATTGGGAGCATTGCCTGCAGCATCACAGTCAGCCATGGCCTGCATTGCTTGTAGCAGCAAATATTTAGCTCGAACTCTTTCAGCGTCAGACTGTATCCATCGGAGCTTGAATTGTGGATGAGAAGCACTTGCAATTATCAAATCATCTTCACCTTCAAGTGTGCCAAATCTTTTACTGATTCCACTAAGTAATGCATCAGCCAGTGGAGCCGCAAACTTCAATAAGGGCTTCATTGAAGAAAGATGTGAACGCAAGGAAGAAATTGTTGGTAGGAGTAGTCCCATGAAGCAGTTGACTTCAGCTTGCAACGTGTCCAGAGCCATGGCTAATGGTTGCATAACCTTGATGTACTCGGCCATGAAAACTATTTCATTTGGGCGGAAACTTGTTAGAGAAAGTTTGCTGCATATGTCATTTAACACAGCTTCAGATTTTTTCTCAACAATGGAATAGACTTTGCCAACAGAATTATAAAATGAGTTCCATCGTGTAGCATTTGGAACAGCAAGTGTTAAATTGGATAAATCATGCTGCCTGTGGACTTCTGCTTGCCTTGTTCCAGAGTGCAGCGCATTTAGCAAAGGTGCTGCGGTTCAACTTTTTGTAATTAAAATCATCATTTGTTTTTTCTGAATCAGAAACTGCTATAAGATTCATTGTGTGAGCTCCACAACGATGATGAGGTGGCAATGTAAACTCTGAAGCATCTTGGCAAGATTGCTTGTCATTTTCTAGAATGTCTGCAACATTAGTAAAGGTCACTGCTCCATCCTGTTTTGAGTCTGCAGGCATTGTCTCCAGCTCAGAAAACACTTTAAAAGCCTTTACAAAATTTGATCCATTGTCAGTAACTGTGCATATAACTTTTTCAGTGATGTGGAATTTGGAGTGAATTTCTTCAAGTGTTGCAGCAATCAAGTCGAAGGTATGTCTGCCTCGTAATCGTGAACATGCCAAAGCAGCTGATTTTCGTTCTAGTGTACTTATCTCTATCCAGTGCACGGTTACTCCAAAAAAACTTCGATTATGGGCTGTCCAGATATCTGCTGTCGTGCAGACTACAGTAACAAGTGACAGCTTCTGCTGAAGATTCTGATGCATTGTTTTGTAGTCGTCTTCAATGTTGCCTGTATATTAAAATTATACAACAAAAGCTTTTTTAAATTGCCAGAATAAACATTTTTTGTTTATATTATTTTAAGAAATTTGTAATGAGATAAGATAAATGACATTTTATGCAAATAATGCCTTTAAGTTCAAATCTGAAATCTAAATACCAATTACAAATTAATAAATCTAAAATCACTGTATATGTTGATAGCGAAATTATACAAACACAAATAGCAGCACAATGTACTAATTAAATAATGATACAAAACATAAAAAATATATTGTAAATACTACTACCAACCAGTGAGAGTCTTTCGTGTCATCACAGTTTTGCCGGGTTGAAGTCCAGTTACCAATTTAATGAATTCAGGTGATTCAACAACTGAAAATGCTTGCATGTCTCCGATAACAAAGTTCATGATCAGATCGTTATCATTTTGCTGTGACAGAAGTGCCACACTATTACTGGTCCATGAAGTTAAAGTTTTCTGTTTCTTCGCCACCGGTTCAGGTAATCCATTTGATGAAGTGACAGACCTCTTCAGTGTTGATAATTTATCATGTGCAGCAGGATGAACACTCTAATAATAAAAAGTAGTACAAAAATATAATTATAAAAAATAATAAATTGGTTTTTACAAATGTAAATGTTTTGAAACAATGGCATCTTCAGCCTGTTAATTATATAATAACATATTATTGCTAACCTGCAGATGTTTTTTGAGATTGGCCGTAGAATTGAGCGCGCAGCTATAAGTCTGTTTCGTAGCTGGAGGACAAAGCTTGCAACGTACACGAACGTTTTTGTTATCTATTTCAATTTTCGTTAAAAAATCGGTAAACACTGAACGTTCAAAAGAATTTTCAATTTGCTTTGAGTCCGCCATTGAGTTTGTCAAAAAAAAAATTAGCTTTTTTATCGCTCACAACCAACTCGAACTTCCTATAACCATAAACATAAAAATACCTAACAAATATTATTGATTGCCATAGGCTCGTTCCGGCGCCAATAAACACACGTGCGCATGCGCACACATGATACAACAACGACCAAAGTAACTAGTAAAGTAACTAGCAATTTGCGTTACTAGTTACTGATAAAAGTAACTAGTTACTTAGAATAGTTACAGTTCAGTAAAAGTAACTAGTTACAGCATTAGTTACTTCAAATTGTAACTAGTTACAGTAACTAGCGTTACTGTAACTAGTTACTACCCAGCACTGCCTATGTGTTAATTTTTATTTAAGTTATGAAATAATTAAAAATCTAATTAGTTGTTGTTTCTTTTTCTTAAAACATCCTAAAAGATAAATTATTTAAATCAAAAAAAATGTCAAAGAGATCTAATTAGTTACTTTTCATCAAAACAACTAGAAGGATAGATTATGAAAAAAAAAAACAATAAAAAAAAATGTCTCAGGGAGGAATCGAACCTGGATAGTCTGCATAAAAGTGAGTAATGTCCAAACTGCATAACATTCTGCCACCGCGCCACACAAATTAAAGTGCAATTTTAATGTACTGTTAAAAAAATATTGCTCGGTTATGTTTTCATTTTCCTTTGACCTAGTTTTTTAGGCCTTTATTGTTATTTTGTAATTTAAAATAATTCAAAGCCGTATTTAATTTAAAAAATAACTATTATAAAAAACTGAGAACTTAATTAGTATAGAAATTTGCAGATTTTCTTTTTTTAAATATTATATCGACTCTTAAAAAGAACTTTATTTACGAAATTAGATACGAAAACGCGGTCTTATCGTCGCCGACGGCGGAGATTTTCGATTATTACTATTGTTTACGTTTGACGATGTTAAAATGCTCTGTTGTAATAAAAACTACAATGATTTGAATGATATTATATGCTAATTGTTAATTTTTAATATTGGGGACTTTTACATTTCATAATTAAAAGCACAGAAACTATTGAAAACTGTAGATATTTCAAAAAGCAAAATCGAATCGAGACACGGGGGATGACGCCATTTTGAATTCTTGTTTTCCGCTTTCGATTTAACGCACACTGGAAATGAATATTATTATATATGATATATATATATATATATTGTTATTCAACCTGTCTATAAATTGAGATTTTTTTTTAATCTTGCATTTTCAGACAAAAAAACAATAATAATAAAACATGAATCATTTTATTTTTCGGCCAATAAAATACAGGTGTACACTGGAAAAAGACGAGTCCACTAGATGGTAATAAACTACAGGTGTACACTGGTCACTGCATGGACAAAGGACGAGTCCACTAGATGGTAATAACATACACACGTGACGTTCATTGTCAAACGCGATAAGATGTTGATATAAAAATTTGTCAGCGCATTATGTCGCATCGATTTATTGACGGTTTAAATCGCATTTAAGACCATCGCAGATTTAGTTTTGTTGTTCAACCCACGTTCGTGTCAGGTGCTATCGGTACCATTTTAAAATCACATTAAACCTTTTAGTAAAGCACTTCACATTATTTACTGTCTTCTATAACTCATTATAATTTGACTGTATATAAATCAAAGCGTGAAACAAGAAATGATAGTTCCCAAAATAATTGCTTATTGTAGCGGCAAGTCAATTTAGTTGGTACATTAGGATTTTTTTGTATATTTATCACGAATTCCTAAAGCGATTGTAATTTCTAGACAACAATACTAAGGAATGCGAAAATTATCAGTAAAAAAAAAAATGTTACACAATTGAACACAGTCCATGAAGTTGTTAGCAGACGTACAAATTGACCTACAGACTTTAATTTTTATGGAAAAAAAACAACAACAACAAAAAACCATTAAGGGCCATTACTTCATTAGGCGGAAAAATATAGGCATAGTATGTTGGGTGACATTGTGACTTGTTTCACAATACTTCATTAGGCGGGAAAATATAGGCATAGTATGTTGGGTGACATTGTGACTTGTTTCACATTACTTCATTAGTGGCAAAATATAGGCATAGTATGTTGGGTGACATTGTGACTTGTTTCACATTACTTCATTAGGCGGCAAAATATAGGCATAGTATGTTGGGTGACATTGTGACTTGTTTCACATGACAGTGGTTCTGATATGTGTATGTTTCGAGATCCAGTATGTCAACATATCTGTGACCCCTCCCCCACCGTAACAAAATAACCACAAATAAAGAAATGGAAAAAAAAGTGACTTTAACAAATTAGATTTTACCATTTCTCTTTATAGATTAAAATAAAAAAGCATTTTGATTTAAAACAATAAAATTTAGAGAAATAGAATTATCAGTATGTACACATAATTCCCAATCAATATGCGTTCAATTAAAATTATATTGCGATCCACTGAAAAATTCTATCCATAGTTTGTGAACTTCAGTGCTACATGGAGCGGGAGATGGGCGGAGTCACAATGGAGATGTTGCATCACACCAGTTGATCACAGCACATTTGTTACCACGCAACGACACCCGTTTAATTATTTAAAAGGTTTGATGGATCAAGATGATGGAGGGGAATAATTTTTTTTTTTACTTGTCGTCAGTTTATTTTATGTTAGGCTTAAATCTCATCCATTTATGTACTTACATCTGTACACAGTCCCCCATGTTCAGTGTACAAATACTGTGTACAGGGGCCGCAGTGAGGAGAGAGGAAACTTAAAAAAGTAAGGGGTACATTACTCTGTTGTATAATGACTGTAGCAATAGATGGGTAACCGTAGTCCGAGGCCAACACAGTGGGTGGAGATAGTCAATGGCCCCACGGTGGGTGGAGATAGTCAATGGCCCCACGGTGGGTGGAGATGGTCAATGGCCCCACGGTGGGTGGAGATGGTCAATGGGCCCACGGTGGGTGGAGATGCTCAATGGGCCCACGGTGGGTGGAGATGGTCAATGGGCCCACGGTGGGTGGAGATAGTCAATGGGCCCACGGTGGGTGGAGATGGTCAATGGCCCCATGGTGGGTGGAGATGGTCAATGGCCCCACGGTGGGTGGAGATGGTCAATGGGCCCACGGTGGGTGGAGATGGTTAATGGGCCCACGGTGGGTGGAGATGGTCAATGGCCCCACGGTGGGTGGAGATGGTCAATGGCCCCACGGTGGGTGGAGATGGTCAATGGCCCCAGTATCGGTGTAGAGGGTCTATGGCCCCATTATTTGTTAGACCATCAATCAGTACTTTAGTTCTATTCAGTACATAGACGCTGATACAGTACATTAATAGGTCTTACTTCGAATTATAATCAATACATAGGCACTGAGACAATGCATCAGTAGATCTTACTGCGAATTCTGTTCAGTATTTATTCACTGATCCAGTACAGTCTTAACACTTATTACAAGATCAGATTTATCCGAGTGACGACGTTTAACTATTATTTTAGATCAGGGGTGGGCAAACTTTTTCTATGGAGGGCCACATTGAATACTTGATTGTTATTGGCGGGCCCGCATATATTATTAGTCTACTTAAATTACAATTTACAACGTATGAAAATATGAATTAAAGATAATAACCAAGTATTTGTCATATATTTCACATTCAAACTCTAAACAAAGAAAATTAACATCGATATAGGATCGCAATATGTGCATGCATACGAGTCGCATTATATACTCTGAAGGGCCGCATGCGGCCCGCGTGCCGTAGTTTGCCCACCCCTGTTTTAGATAGTCGTTGAAGGACGCACATTTACCCCAGGGTGTCCCCATCTTAACATGATCAGTGATGTATCGGTTATCTTTCTGCCTCAGTAAAGTTTAGGCCTATATTAAACACAAAATATTGCTATAATAGTGTATATAGATACACAACATATCAAAAGATTGCTACAATAGTGTATATAAATACACACGATATCAAATGATTGGGACATAATTATCATCAGAACGGCCTAGGCAGAGTTAAAAAATGCCGCCCTAAGTATTGCCTAAAGTATTCAAGTGGTGAAAATAACGCCCCTGTTTGGTATTAAAGTAAGTGGCGCCCGGGGCGGACCACCCTCTATTTCGCCCCGACTTCCCTTCTAGTTACGCCAATGGGGCCAACTAATAAGAACCAGCGTGACCTCAATTTTATGAATCCCATTCAGTTCACAAGTTTGTCACCGACATCCACAAGCTACCTGACTACAATGGCGGTGGGAATGACCCTGGTGGTCAGGTAATACCAGGCCCAGCGAGGTGGCACATGTCACGGGATAGACCCCCAGAGCTTCATTAACTACCGTGGCCGTGAAGTCTGGAGACAGACTGTGACTAACTTGTTGGCTCCATATCTATTGAAATGTATCAGACGTGGTGGCTACATATCTACTGGATTCTCTCAGACGTAGTGGCTCCATATCTATTGGAGTCTCTCAGACGTAGTGGCTCCATATCTATTGGAGTTTCTCAGACGTCGTGGCTCCATATCTATTGGAGTCTCTCAGACGTAGTGGCTCCATATCTATTGAAGTTCCTATTAAACTAACTTTGTGGCTCCATAGCTCGACTACTGTGGAAAGATAATGGGAGGGAGTGCGGGAAGGGACTATTCAATATTGTTCCTGTTGTGGATGACTTGTTCAATATTGTTCCAGCTGTGGATGACTTGTTTAATATTGTTCCAGTTGTGGATGACTTGTTCAATATTAGATTGAAATAGAACCATCTGATTAACTGCATACATACATATTGTGTAATGATCGCCCTGGCCTGGCTTATGACAGTTAACACATTTATCAAAGACCTGTGCACAATTCAAAATGTCACAATCAGTCATACTATCGCACTTTCCACCTTTTCATTCAGTCACATTTTTCAAACTTCCGGACATGTGACCTGTGACAAACAGAAGTCAATATCGTGTAAGTGTTTGTGTATGTGGAGGTGGGGGGAAGGGGGGGGTCACGTTACGTTGTGTTGAACCACGTGACTAGTTTCACTCATGTCGTCAGTCATGCGAGAAGCCCGTCCCCCCCCCAAACCCCACCCCCAGTGACCTCGACTTAGTTGAAAATGCCACATGACATATGGAACATCAGCTGTTGAAAGTGGCAATTACCTGTGATGTTTTGGTTCTGATGTTTTCATTACAACTAACAAGAGAGCTGCGTGCCCGCTTGATCGAGCCATGTTGACATAAGAACTAAATAAAAAAAATCTGTGACGGCGTTCAAACGTTTAACAACTATCTCACAGGACACATCATGAAATGGAGAACTTACTCTGCAGATTTAAGGGTTACTTCTAATTCTGATTAGAAGAACATCTTTACCCCAGCCCGCGGGCTGTATACACAGGCGGCCGACAATGGTAATTATTGTCAATATATTGCCGGGCCCATTTTAGGCAAGGGGGCATAGGGCGGCCCAAAGGTCACTACTGGTACATGCAGTTCATCGTCCTTGGACATTAGAAGTTAAACAAAATCCATGTCTCGCACCCATTTCCCCCGTTTCGAAACCTATTACATTATTATAATTCCACTCAAGCCTCCCAGCCTACATCATCATTCAACTCAAGCCTCCAAGCCTATATCATCATGCCACTCAAGCCTCCAAGCCTATATCATCATTCAACTCAAGCCTCCAAGCCTCAAGCCTCCAAGCCTATATCATCACTCAACTCAAGCCTCCAAGTCGATATCATCATGCCACTCAATCCTCTATGTCTATTATGTTTATCTAACCGTATTATACAAATGTTTTAATAAAAATACTTTTAAAATAAACACAGGGTAGAATTTAATATTTTAATATCACGGCCTATAACAACGTTGTGTTTGTTCCTCTGGGCCCAGACTTTCTTTCGGCAGTTTTGATAACATTACCAAACAAAATGAGGTCCGGTCCCCCCATCTCCACTACCCCTGCCTGGAATGTATCAAGTGAACTAAGACAATTTTCAACCTCTTGATTACGAAAATTTCTGAAAATGATGTAAACCTCAGAGTCTGAAGAGTTTTCTTTTTCTTCTAATGTTGTGACCTTTATCTTTTAAACAACAACAAAAAAAGAACACATTGACATGAAAGGAACATATTGACATGCAAGGAACACATTGACATGTAAGGAACACATTGACATGTACATAACACAGCATACATTTAACATCAAATAATCGAAAATAAAGTCAGCTTTGCAACGATAAGTTGTTTTTATGGATATATTCTTGGCATGTACAAAAAGTTGTGTGAAATTTGTGAAAAATGAAAGCTAAAAACTAAAAATTGACAAAAAATGTGTTTATTACTTCTCTCTCCGTGTCCTCCAAATATCATAACAATCGCCAAACACTGCAAAGTGCAGCATAGAACAACACAACAAGTGCATGAGACAGAGACGTGGTTGTATACAACAACACAACAAGTGCATGGAACCACTGGCGGCGGAGCAGGGGGCAGGGGGGGCAGCGGCCCCCCTAAAACTTTTAAGGGGGGGCCCCGCCCCCCCTTGAATTTCCAGTCTGCCCCCCCTAAAATTTTAACTTTTTTAACTTTGTAATTCATTTTAGTTTATATGTATCATTTTCATTTTTATAATTCATTTGATTTATTTCTTAAATTTAATATTTGAAAGAAATAATTAATTGACATTTTACAGTAATCACATTATTGAGAGTTGTTGTGGCATATTTTAAAATTAGTTGCAAGTACCCGGCTTTGTCCGGGTTTAAAATAATTTTTTCTGTTTATTTAAGAAGCGTAATTTGACGTTTAATTAAGATTTAAAATAAGACGCGTAAAAAAGGGTTTATTTGCATGCAAATTGCAATAAAAGGGTACATTTATCTTAAAGCAATGTGATACACAACATTTTTGGCAGTTCCTCTCTCTCTCCCTCCCCTCCCTCCCTCTTTCCCTCCCTCTCTCCCCTCCCTCTCTCTCCCTCTTTCCCTCTTTCCCTCCCTCCCTTCCCCTCACTCTCTCCCTCCCTCCCTCTTTCCCTCTCTCCCTCCCTCCCTCTTTCCCTCCCTCTCTCCCTCTCTCTCTCTTTTAGGCATGACTGTATCAAAAGATGACAATTCCTATGGATGAAGGAATGGAATGTAATAATGTAGCAAGCAATATGATATTTGGTTCTCCGTACCGATCATATTTATAGTAAGTTAGCTATGTGGGAGAGAAGCTCGTAAAACCTGAAATCGGGGTAAAAGTTTGCCAATTTTCATGTCTTTGATATCCAAAATAATTAATTACAATAAAAGTACCCATTGAGATAGAACGAAACCTGTTTAAGAACATTCCCCATGTAATTTTGTGTACGTGTACCCAGTGGCGCAACCAGCAAAAAATGCTGGGGGGGGGGGGCTCACATATTGAAAAAAGACAGTCTGACAGTCCTTTTTGTAACTTTATAACGTAAATTATGTATTGATGATTTGGCATGCCCCCCCCCCGGTTGCGCCACTGCGTGTATCAAATTTCACGTTATTTGGTTGTCTGGATTTGAGTTTTAAGGTAACAGACAGACAGATAGCAAATGCGTCTTATAAGTATAAAGTATTGCCATCTACCGAATGACGGCAAATGTAATTTTTAAAGAAAATACGATAATTTATTATCTTTTCATAAACTACTTTTTGTTGATTGAGTTTCCCGTTTCCGGTTTCATATTCATCATCATTCATGATAATTATCAGTAATTTTCTGATCTAATTTCACTATTAAATTTGTAAACAAACTGACATTACGAATCAGTTGACGATAGAAGTCCTCAATGTTCATTTTTATCTTTTTTAATATATTATTTTTTAATAATATCGATTAATTACTATATTCTATTATAGAACTAAGGGGGTAAAATATGTCTTTCGGTCATATTATGTCTTGACCCCCCTTGAATTTTGGCTTGCCCCCCCCCCCTTAAAATATTTCGTTCATTTCGTTCCGCCGCCGGTGCATGGGACAGAGACGTGGTTATATAGAACAACACAACAAGTGCACCAGGCAGAGACGTGGTTGTATAGAACAACACAACAAGTGCACCAGGCAGAGACGTGGTTGCATAGAACAACAACACAAGTGCACCAGGCAGAGACGTGGTTGTATAGAACAACAACACAAGTGCACCAGGCAGAGACGTGGTTGTATACAACAACACAACAAGTGCATGGGACAGAGACGTGGTTGTATAGAACAACACAACAAGTGCACCAGGCAGAGACGTGGTTGTATAGAACAACAACACAAGTGCACCAGGCAGAGACGTGGTTGTATAGAACAACAACACAAGTGCACCAGGCAGAGACGTGGTTGTATAGAACAACAACACAAGTGCACCAGGCAGAGACGTGGTTGTATAGAACAACACAACAAGTGCATGGGGCAGAGACGTCAGGGTTTTACTCGCTGCTGTCAAAGTTAAATCCAAACATATTTGCGTCTCATTATATGCTATACTGTCACTCTGTCAGGGTTTTACTCGCTGCTGTCAAAGTTAAATCCAAACATATTTGCGTCTCATTATATGCTATACTGTCACTCTGTCAGGGTTTTACTCGCTGCTGTCAAAGTTAAATCCAAACATATTTGCGTCTCATTATATGCTATACTGTCACACTGTCAGGGTTTTACTCGCTGCTGTCAAAGTTAAATCCAAACTCTTAGCCCCCGATGTGCGGTGGACGGGGAAGTTTCTGTACTGGCCATTGTCACCATGGCAACAGTATACATGCAGCTGAGCATCTGATGACGCAGATAGGTCGTCTCCACAATCTCTTCATTGAGCACTGATCTATACAATATATCACTTCGTTCAGCACTAACCTATACAAAAAAATTGTGAGAGAGACATAAAAGGAAATAAAATGTGAATTGTCACTGACGTCATTGCTACCCCCCCCCATCAGTACCCCCCTCCCGATACTTGATATTTAATGGTTTTGATCCCTTTTTACACCCCGCGAACCCGCCCTTTTTTTAAAAACTAATCCCACCACCCACCGACCCCTTTCGCTGAGCCCCACCCGCACCCCTATTCCGGGTAGGGGACACAATTGAATTGTTTGTATTTGAGCGTGAAGAATTTGTTTTTTGTAGAAATAAAGAAAAGAAAGTAGCTATTGTCGAAATCATATCACTACATGTCACACACACACACACACACTAACATACAAACACATATCACTACATGTCACACACACACACTAACATACACACACATATCACTACATGTCACACACACTAACATACAAACACATTAACAGACACTAACATACAAACATACTGACAAACACTAATATTTACACACACTCACACACACTAACTTACACCCACACTCACTAACATACAAACACACCGAGAAACGCTAATATTTACACACACTCACACACACTAACATGCATACACACACTCACTAACATACAAACACACTGACAAACGCTAATATTTACACACACCCACACACGCTAACATGCATACACACACACACACTAGCATACAAACACATTAACAGACACTAACATACAAACACACTGACAAACACTAATATTTACACACACTGACACATGCTAACATGCATACACACACACAATAACATACGAACAAACACACACAAACTAACACGCAAACACACCGACAAACACTGATTTACCAACATACACACACACACACACACATACACATATGTTAACAAAGTTTGAATTGTTGAAATGTAAACAAACTTTTTTTTTATAACGTGTTGGTGTGTTCCTTTTCCTTAATTATTTAGTACGTCGAATTTCACACACCTGATGGACTAGAACAATAAATAAAAGATGAAAATAGATTTAAAACAACAACAACAAAAACAAAAACAACAGGAATTAAATCATTCACAATTTTAATAATTTGTTTATACAGAGAGATATTGAAAAAAATGTTTAATGGCTGACAAACAATTTCCATTCTTAACGGCAGGTGATCTCAATTTCTTCTTGTGTTTACCAACATAACGTGCATACAGCCACAGTAGTGATATCTGTATTCAGTAGTAAACAGCCACAGTAGTGATATCTGTATTCAGTAGTATACAGCCACAGTAGTGATATCTGTATTCAGTAGTATACAGCCACAGTAGTGATATCTGTATTCAGTAGTATACAATAATACATTTAAAGTATTATAACAGCCACAGTTCTGATAGTTGTATTCAGTAGTATACAGTAATACATTTAAATTATTATAACAGCCGCAGTTCAGATATTTGTATTCAGTAGTATACAATAATACATTTAAAGTATTACAACAGCCACAGTTCTGATATTTGTATTCAGTAGTATACAGTAATACATTTAAAGTATTATAACAGCCACAGTAGTAATATTTGTGCACTTTTAGTGTCACAGTGACTCAACACTAAGCCTTTAAAAATAGAATGTATCATTCAAAAACTGTAAAACACGTATGTGCGTGTGTGCAAGCGTGCCTGCTTGCGTCTGTGAGTGTGTGCGTCTGTGAGTGTATGTGTGATTTTGGAGGCAGTATAAAATGAGCTATTAATTCTAAATCCAATATCCAAATCTCGTTGGATCAGTATTAACTGAGCTATGCTGGGCCATTATAAACTTGTATTGGGCCATTATAAACTTCTATTGGACCAGTATAAACTTGTACTGGACCAATATCATCTTGTATTGGACCAGTATAAACTTGTACTGGACCAATATCATCTTGTATTGGTCCAATATAAACTTTATTGGACCATTATAAACTTGTATTGGACCATTATAAACTTGTATTGGACCATTATAAACTTGTATTGGACCATTATAAACTTGTATTGGACCATTATAAACTTGTATTGGACCATACACACACACTCACACACATACACACACACACTGACACAAACACAGTTACACGCTCACACGTAGTTCAAGTTTCGTTTCTCAGTTATGCCATGTCTGTGATTTTGACAGGGACAGCTGAGTTTTACATAATAGTTCAAGGCCAGTTGTAGAAACCAATCGTCAGCTCCGTTACAAGGCCAGTTGTAGAAACCAATCATCAGGTCCGTTACTTCTACTGAAAGGATGTTTAGCCAAAACACAATTTTCATGGCCGAAAAAAAAAGTGGAATAAAAAAAAAAGGGGTCACGTACGTCATCAAAATGGTGGCAGGTCATGCGAGACACCTGAAGTGAGACTTTTCTTCTTGAGCGCTGGACCGTAAACTCTGACGTTTGTCGATTTACGCAAAGACGTTCTGAAATGGATTACTTATAGTTTATGGCTCACTTGTTAGGACCCAGTAGTTTGTTTGTTTTCGGTTTAAGATCAAGCCCCAAGGCCCTAAAAGATGAAAGTAAAAAATGTGAAGGAATTCAAGAGACTATGAATTCGTTGTTTTAGAATGGTGGTTGTGGGGTGGGGGGGGGGCTATTCTTATGTTGTCCGCCCATTTAAAAGTGAATTAGAATATTTATTATACGGTGGTAAGATTTTTTCATGGGGTGGGGGGAGAGGGTTAACTTATGACTTAAGGGTCATTATGTAATTATTTCCGCTGTCTGTTTATTCGAAGGGGGGCCCAAATTGTTCCTCTACGCGACCCTAATCCACCTCTTGGGAGAATCGATGACGACAAAAAGTGATCACGATAATTGACCGAAAAGCAAGCGGCCCGCGAATCAAGACTAGGCCCGGCCCGCGAGCTTATTTCTTCAGGACCACCGACGGTACATGAATTTGTAAATATTTTAGATAACGTGAGGACCGCGAGTTAAGTTTGAAATTATTATCCGGCCAGTGCCGGTTATTCTTTAGTCATCCGGTTCGCTGATACCATGCTGTGGGGGATGGTGGGCGAGGGGAAAATATTATTCATGAATGCACATTATAGTGTGATACAATTTAAACGATTTTGCGACCCGCAGTTAAAAAAATGGTAATGCATGACTATGTTTGGACATTGTCAAATTAAGTTTTTTTTTTTTTTTATATTAGCATCAAATCAAACTACCCCAACAATTTCCCTGTACTAGCGATGTACTATAAGAAAAATAGTCTATATTAATTATTCAAACAATATCTTGTTAATGAGTTCGTTAACATATCATATTGATGGACACTGAGCGATTGAACGACACGTGTAGAGATATATTTTGCTTATTTATTGACTTATATATTTCAACCATACTGTTGCATTAGTCACTGTCCCTTATTGGAGTCTGTTCAGCAACACACAAATCTATCAAATTACAGAATGAACTATGACCTTATTTATCATAACTGTTACTGCCATCTTGCAATTACAAAACTAAAATAAAATAAAATAGACACACACTCAGACAGACACATAGACACACACACATAGACTCACACATAGACAGACACACAGACAGACACATAGACGCACACACATAGACAGACACATAGACACAAACATAGACAGACACATAGACACAAACATAGACACAAACATAGACACACACACATAGACTCACACATAGACACACACATAGACAGACACAAACACAGACGCGTAGACGCACAGACAGACACACACATAGACACACACATAGACACACAGACAGACACACAGACAGACACATAGACACACACATACAGACAGACAAAAAGACACACACATAGACACACACATACAGACACACACACATAGAGACACACAAATGGACAGACACATAGACACACACAGACACATAGACATACACAGACACATAGACACACACAGAAAGACACATAGACACACACATAGACACACACAGACAGACACATAGATACACACAGACAGACACACACAGACACATAGACAAACAGACAGACACATAGACACACACAACAGACAGACACATAGACACAAACACAGACAGACACATACACACACATAGACTCATACATAGACACACACATAGACACACACAGACAGACACACACAGACACACATAGACACACACAGACACACAGACACAGACAGAGAGACGCATAGACACACATATAGATACACACAGACAGACACACACAGACAGACACACACAGACAGACACAAAGACACACGCACACATAGACTCACACATAGACACACACATAGACATACACACAGACAGAAGGTAGACGCACACACATAGACAGACACATAGACACACACAGACAGACACATAGACACAAACATAGACACACACATAGACTCACACATAGACACACACATAGACAGACACAAACACAGACGCGTAGACGCATAGACAGACACACACATAGACACACAGGCAGACACACAGGCAGACACACACACAGACAGACACATAGACACACATATAGACACACACATAAAGACACACAGACACATAGAGACACATAGAGACACACAGACAGACACAGAGACAGACACAGACACATAGACACACACACAGAGACAGACACATAGACACATACAGACAGACACACAGAAACACACATAGAAACACACAGGCAGACACACAGACACACAGACACACACACATAGACACACACAGACAGACACACACAGACACACATACACACACAGACAGACACACACAGACACATAGACACACACACAGACAGACACATAGACAAACAGACAGACAGACACATAGACACACACAACAGACAGGCACATAGACAAACACATAGACAAACAGACAGACACATAGACACACACAACAGACAGGCACATAGACACACACAACAGACAGGCACATAGACACACACACAGACAGACACATAGACACACACACATAGACAAACACATAGACATACACATAGACATACATATAGACACACACAGACATACACACATAGACACACACACAGACAGACACATAGGCACACACATAGACACACACATATACACACACAGACAGACACATAGGCACACACAGACAGACACAGACTCATAGACAAACAGACAGACACATAGACACACACACACACAGAGACACATAGACACACACATAGACACACACATAAACACACACAGACAGACACATACAGACAGACACACATAGACACACACAGAGACAGACACATAGACACACAGACAGACACATAGACACACAGACAGACACATAGACACACAGACAGACACATAGACACACACATAGACACACACAGACAGACACAAATAGACACACACAGACAGACATATAGACACACATACAGACAGACACAGACACATAGACACACACACATAGACAGACACACATAGACACACAGACAGACACACACATAGACAGACACATAGACAGACACTCGACAATCTTTGAGGCGAAACTATAAAATAAAAATAGAGCACCATAATTTGAAAAACAAAACCCATATCTATTGACTTCCTAGGTCATCGCTGACATTGTTGTTTTGTTGATTTATATTGTACGTATCATGTTGTTGTCATGTGATATCATGTAATGTAATTTTGTTGTCTTGTGATGTCATGTGTTATGGGACGATATTTTGTAACTAGATTTTATGTTAAGTTTTCAGCCAAATATAAAGATTTTGTTACATAAAAAAGAAGGGAAATTTAAATAACCTTGACTACAATTGGTGCATTCACTATAAATATATAGCAACTGGATAAGATTTGTAACGGTTTTAGAATTACCGTAGCCAGATACATTTGCATGCACATACACATAAATACACAATCACACACACACACTCACACATACACTTAGCTATTGAAGGAGATCCACACTACTGTCACTGACATATACACATCTATTGACAGGCAATAACAATCTACTGACATGAGATGAACACTACTGTCACTGACACATATACACATCTATTGACAGGCAATAACTATCTACTGACATGAGATGAACACTACTGTCACTGACACATATACACATCTATTGACAGGCAATAACTTTCTACTGACATGAGATGAACACTACTGTCACTGACACATATACACATCTATTGACAGGCAATAACAATCTACTGACATGAGATGAACATTATTGTCACTGACATATACACATCTATTGACAGGCAATAACAATCTACTGACATGAGATGAACACTACTGTCACTGACACATATACACATCTATTGACAGGCAATAACAATCTACTGACATGAGATGAACACTATTGTTACTTACACATATACACATCTATTGACAGGCAATAACTATCTACTGACATGAGATGAACATTATTGTCACTGACATATACACATCTATTGTCAGGAGATAAAGTCTAATAATGTTGAGTGATCCACAGGTGTCAAACACATTAACCCAAATACGACAACAAATGACGTCAAAGGATACCACGTTGTGTGCACTGATCTCATTTCACGTCCAAATAAATGTATCAGTTAATGTTTTTGATGTAAAAGCAAATTAGAGGATGTAATGATGCCAGTGCACCATAAGTGAACAGTGCACCAGGGGTGTAAATAGATTTGTACCGCTCGGGGCGGACCCTGACATTGTCACCCCATTTCAGACTTGACATAGACCCCTCCTATGACAGAGTGATAGCTGTACCAAGTACAGATATCAGACTTGACATAGATCCCTCCTATGACAGAGTGATAGCTGTACCGAGTACAGATATCAGACTTGACATAGATCCCTCCTATGATAGAGTGATAGCTGTACCGAGTATAGATATCAGACTTTACATAGATCCCTCCTATGACAGAATGATAGCTGTACCGAGTACAGATATCAGACTTGACATAGATCCCTCCTATGACAGAGTGATAGCTGTACCTAAAAAGAAATAACGTCAAATTTAGCCGGCGGCTAATTGTTTGGGGTCATCGTGTTTTTTTTCGTGTGAATTCATTCAACTTATATCATTCAATTCATTCACTTTATGTCATTCAATTCATTCAACTTATATCATTCAATTCATTCATCTTATATCATTGAATTCATTCAACTTGTATCATTCAATTCACTCAACTTGTATTTGCAATTCATTCAACTTATATCATTCAATTCATTCAACTTATATCATTCAATTCATTCAAGTTATATCATTCAGTTCATTCAACTTGTATCATTGAATTCATTCAACTTGTATCATTCAATTCATTCAACTTATATCATTCAATTCATTCAACTTATATCATTCAATTCATTCAACTTGTATCATTCAATTCATTCAACTTGTATCATTCAATTCATTCAACTTATACCATTCATAAAAAGAAAGAAAAAATTGATTGGCAGCCTTATCTATTTGGAATTTGAATAATTGCAAGCTGTTTACTTTCGTCTTCTGAGTTACTACAGCACTGAACACTTACAATACTATAGCACTGAACACTTACAATGCTACAGCACTGAACACTTACAATGGCGCCTTAATTATATAATCACCTTTCGCCACACTTCTTCGCTACTGCAAGTGACTTCACAATTTCACTGCAGGGCCGTGGAATGATAAGACGCTAAAAAAGGCGTGTCAGCATCAGAAGAGGTGGGGGGGGGGGAGGAGGGCGGCATTGTCAGCAAAATATAAGATTGTTGCAAAGGAAAAAAAAAACCTTTAGAGAGCGTCACTACTGAGATTTGAATGAGTGGCAGCACATTTTAGACAACGGACCTCCCAGTAATGTACGCTGTCCCTTGTCACTAATACAATAACAAATGACGCCAAACGGTTACCAAACTTACCGTCATATGATATAGGTAAAAAAAATAGAATACCACTAGTTGATATGTATTTGAATGGCAGTGTGCTGATTACCAGATACCATGGGGGGGGGGGGTTCGTTAGCCCAAAGCAAGAAACCATCTCTCATGAGTACTAATGTCACGTGACGAAGCAATATTGTACTGTTTGGTGTCATGCTGTGCAACGGTTTCACTTTTTGTCAATATGTATATGGCAATAAACGCATTGATGTCACGCTAAACTAAAATGAGAACACATCGCTTGAATATGTAACGAATAGTGTTTATTTACATGAAGTGACAACCATTGTGCCCTAGAAAAGGGCAAGCAGCTTTATCGGATACCTCAACAATAATACATCTGGTGGGTGTGACGATGTTAGTGTACTATAGAGTGAACAGGTGACATCCCACGATTTACTCATACAATACCATATGACGTCATGCATATAAATGGAATCGAAAAAATTAGGTTGAAAATAATTCGATTCCGATACCAGCCAAAAAAAAGACTAATTCTTTAGATTTTCTTTTCTGATGAATCTTCCCATCACTGTTTACCATGTCACTGTCATGTGATGTCAAGTGATGACTTTAGTTGTCATGGGACTGTTGTGGCAGTAGTGAAGTTATGTTTGTCAAGTGACTCATCACCCAGGGATAAATAGCTGATTAAATTAACCGTTGAACTGGGTCTATGTAATCTTAGTGTTTGTATGGGGGGGGAGAGAGAAGGAGAAATGGATATATATAGAGAGAGGGGTGGGGGGAAGAAAGAGGGGAAGAGATAGATATAGAGAGTGAGAGAGTGAGATTAATTATTCTCATGCATATGAACAGTCATCTTAAACAATGTATATTGGGTCATTCAGCCACTGGGTTTGACAGTCTTAATACCGGTTCAGTGTTGAATTGCAAAATATCACAATGATTGGCTAAAAGATCCAAACTGGCCCACACACAAATGAAATATGTAATAAAGGTAACTCGTTTTCTTGATCTATCAATAGACAGAGACTTGGTCGTATATTTCTTTATTACGCAATATACTATACGCTAAAATGATTGCATTTTGTCTGAATGCAATGTGACTTGCTTTTATTTGATCATAATCACTAAATAACAAAATTTATCAAAATGTTAACATAATGTATTTTTCCTTATTTAAATTTTTGATGCATCTCTTATTAGACTTTAAATAATATTTTTTACGCCAAAGGTCTAATGTTATTTTTGTTAAAGTCGATGGTTCACTAATAGTCCAGATCACGGGTGATCTGTGGTGGCCGTAGTCTTGGATGTATGGTCACCTACTGAGTTTGGGAGAGTGTTTTTATTTTACCCAACCAAGTGGTTATACAGGACGCACACAACACAACAATAAATGAGAACACAACAAGTGCAAATACGTGACAACCATTGTACCCTAAAAAGGGCAAGTAGCTTTATCGGATACATCAATAATAATACATCCAGATAGAAAGACCGAATGGTCCCTACATGTGGCTGGTAGTTCTAAAAAGAACTCAGGACTGAGCTGGTCAAACTCTTGAGTGAGACATGAGGTATCCATTACAACATGACTCCCTGTCTTAAGGGAACCATCCAAGCGTCCACATGCACCTGGTCTGCCGAATTCCACCTTATCAATATAAGGCCCCCATGCCCGTAGCGCACGATCTCTTGGCTGCTCAAGGGCTGAGTCCATTGCCTCTACCTCATGGTAACTCACACCAAAGTCCAACCGACCCCAGCCTGTTTCACCAGCCCAGGCTCAAGCAGTGCCCGCTGTAGGAGGCATTGGCTCAAGCCGCCCCGACTGGCTGGCAGTCCGAGCTCAACTCTAACTCGACTCAACAATCTCCACTGAAGTCCCCGTCTCAGCGACGCGCATGGCTTTTTAATCTGACGACCAGCAGGTCTTAGGCTGTGTTGGTCAGTGACCTGCAAAGAATGGGGGGGGGGCAGAGTGCATACCTTCCCTCAGTATCAAATCTACTAAGCTACCCCCCTTTTTTCCATTTAATCATTTCACAGGTGACACCATTTAGTCTGCTTGGCCTGCACAGTGGTAGAAAAGGTGTTTGACACCTTTGCTAATCACTGGATGACCCCCCCCCCCAATTGTCTACCCCCTTTGTTACTATTGCACGGGCAGGGGTGGGTGCAGAAAATGCGGGAATATTTGGAAGATTTTATCAACCGCCCCCCCCCCCCAGAACCTGTGACATTAATGTAGAAAAACTTCAAATGTAACAAAGTAAGTAAAACATTAGGTGATGCCATTTAATGTTCGTCAAGAAAAGTAGTATTTTTCCTTATCGGCTCAAAAAATAAACAAAAGGTATCAAAGATTTTACCCAATAAACAATACGTGTAGTGTCAAAACAAAAGAGATCAATTTATTACAAATAGACTAAAATACTTTATCAGTCAAATATACAATACAAAATAAATTGACTTGAACTTTACTGAACTCAAAGTATGGCTACTTAAAAGGACATTAACATTAGGTTTGGAAAAAAGTGAAATTATCATCAACCACAATATCTCTCATGTCTTTCATATACTTTCAGTTTTGTATCGGTATACAGTTACTTATTGGTGACACTAGAGAGTTGGGTGCCGTCATTGTTGACGCGTGGCTGATGTGTTGCTCTCCAGTATGCAGGCTGATAGACAACTTCCGTCTAGTTCAAACAAATGTTTTAGACAAATGTATTTCTTACTCTTCATGTGCTATCATAACAATGTCATCAATAAAGAGTGCTTCCTTGATGAATGAACGAACCTGTGTTTTGAAAGCCAAAGGGCAGAGGTCATACAGGTATCGACTTACGCATGCTCAGACTTTTGAAGGCGTGCGGCAACACCTAGAAAAAGAAAAATAAATTTTTACTACGCCACTGGAGATGCTATATCAGATTTGGACTAATTTCGGCCTGCGTCGCTCTCTCTCTCTCTCTCTCTCTCTCTCTCTCTCTCTCTCTCTCTCTCTCTCTCTCTCTGAACTCTCTCAGTGATAACTGCGGGCTGAGACTTAGTCTCTTAGAGCCCGTGAGATCAAACTCGCGGTGTCCCTCAATATCTGGGGAACTGCCTTAAAGGCCAATGGCCAGCCCGGGGCACTCAAACAGCAGATGATCCACGGTTTCCTCAGCTTCTCTGTTTGACCCAGCTCGCGCTCCTGTCCTGTCGTTCACATTCAGACGTCTGCATTTAATTTCAATTATTTCATATAACAGTTAACAGTTTCACTACTATTTGTTAGTATACTATTTTACTTCATGCAATTCTTGACAATTTTCAAACACGGTGCATACACTATTTCATTAATTTCAATTATCTCGAAAAATAGAGCCAATCTAGCAAAAGCACTTACATATTCTAAATCAGCATATTTGACTTTGTATAAAATGATTCAAATATCACTGGCAATGAATTCACTGTTTACCAGTGTTATCAATCGGACAAGAACTCTTTCTCAGGTTATAGAAACAAACAAAACCGCCAAAACCAGCCCAGTAAACTTTGTTTTAGTGTTCAAATATTTAGTAATAAATACTTTGTGACTTAATTAAGTAAAGTCGAAGTATTTTCTCTCTTTTTAAAAAAATGTTTCTTGTTATAATCGTTTAATTGGTTTAACTTTCTGCGGCTGGCTGACTGACTGACTGGCTGACTTACTGACTGGTTGTGTATGTAATCAAATCTTGTAACTATCTTTTGAACATAATCTAGTGAGTAGGCTAAAAGTTGGCATGTATTTTTAAATTTACATTACACAATTTTAAAGTTTTTGGTTTCATAGATCAACATCTTGTAGCTAAGTTATTTTTAGTAAGGTTTTCCATTGGGAGGGGGATTCGTATATATATATATATATGGTCTCAGATAAACTAGACAGTTTAAATTTAAAATGTTTGAGGTGTTAAAAAAATTAAATTAGAAAATTTAATTCGTTCACCGCACCAAATAAAGTAATATGATAAACAACTTTTAATTATAAAACACAACTCATTATATCAATATCAAACAAATATTTGTATAAATTATCATTTCTAAAACTCAAAGCGTGTGAGTTTAAAATATAGTGAACTAAATGTGTCTTTACACCAGTTGATGACTAGCAATGAATAATCTAAATTTCTAGACGGGGAACCAATATTCTATTTTTAATCTGTGTTAATGTAAATAAATATTTGTAGAATGTAATGATGGATTTTATTGTTTGTTTTCTTTACTTTTAAGTGCATTTTAATAATATTATTTAAACAAGTTTTTTTTTTTTTTAAATATATGTCTTTTTTAAATTTCTGTACCTCTTTTAACGTTGATGTGTCATTAGTGAGTCACCAACATGGTCGTACCCTTTACCGGTGTGGTCGTCTGGGGAACGCATGTACACCCTAGTAGACATATTCCTACATAGTTGCCTATCATGCGCAGCAGTCTTTAGTTCATTCATTAGTATTTGGTGTGTGTGTGTGTGTGTGAGTGAGAGAGAGAGAGAGGGGGAGAGAGGTGACCTTCAACAATTGCCCATGGGGGTCATGCATCAAAGATTGGTGACGTTGGGGGGACAGTTGGTCTGGAAAAAAAAAAGAAATTCGGATCAAATGTGAAGTGAACAATGGCCAGTGGTGTATTCACTAGACACACGGTAACAATGACAATTT